>CM068310.1:2726193-2939945 GCA_034768735.1 Schistosoma mekongi
GTCGAATCAAATAAATAGGCTGAATGGCAAGCGGAGAAAGGAACTTGTTATGACATGAATGAAAAGGAGGAGGAGGGTGATGATGAAGTTGGTTGGTTGATGCGTACACCAATACGATGTGAGCCTAGTTGAGATATGCACGATTGACCTAAGCCCATTCATCCCCCTAGGCCGACAATAGGACAACCACAAGTGAGAGAACCGAGAACTGAGGACCGGAGAAAACAGACCAAGATCCAAGGTCCTATTATATTTTAATCATGCATTTATATATACATAATGTCAGACCACACTGTGAACCAATCAAGAATTTAACATTTGTACAGAACAAAAGAGATAGTGGTTGTGAATGGGGAGGACTTGTACACAAATAAGTAGACGTAGTTCGTAATAATAAACAATACATAAAGAATCAATACACTAAATGATAGAACCGGGCAAGGGGAACGTAACAGTCATAGAAATAAAATGTTAACACTGTCCACAGTTATAATAAATGAAATAATGTTCTAAATCACAGTTCCCGAAGATAGCCAATCTTCATTAGGTGCCCAGCATATCAGAACTCTTGACCAATTCTCATTGTTTTTCTTGCTAAAATTACTAGCACAGAAGGGGTTATGAAATTTATCAAAACCATGCTGAATTGTTGAGGCAACACATGTAAGCAATAATTCACTGGTTGATATGCTGTCATTCGTCTTAGCTTGAGTTACTCACCTGTCACATATTAAGTAGTTTATGCTGACTTAGTTAAATATTTTGTATATAAATCTTCTGAAATTTAAAGGTTAATTTCGTGAAAAAATTACCACATAGTTGGTAAAAGGAAAAAAATTCAATATGCCAGTTCAATCCTACTTTCAGCGTTGCATATTTCTGATGAAACAAATATAGTTTGAACTTTAAAACACAGTTTATGTCTGATAATTTTATATCAGCTTACTCGTAACAGTTTTTGGTCCATTCTACATTATTGTGGTGGTAAAGTGGAATAAATTATCCCGTTGAAGCAATTTTACTATATTAGATTTTTCTGCTTCATGATCCAGTTTATAATCTATAAGATTCTAAAATAATTACTTTAATATAAGGAGCTATAGATAGTTAAATATTCGATGCTTATTAAAAAGCACAGTATACTGATTTGGTCCAGATATCCCTATCTTTGTAAACAGGTTGAACAGTTGAAATTCTGTGACTGACATCTCGTCCACATTGTGATTTCATGGTAACTCCCTCGAGAAGCTTAAAACAATGACCTAGTCTCTTTTTAAAACAATGACCCTTACGCTGACCCATTCTCTGTTTACTCTCATCTGTGAAAGCATCTACACATACAATCGATTAGATTGTTAAACTATGAACTTCTTGAAAACCACAACCTTTTATTAATTCTGATTTTTGAATAAACTTTGCAAGTAAATATAATGGTATGTTAACTGGTAGACACTAAACATACAAGGCCTCTTTAATTAAGGTCTCTTTAAAAATATGACTATTGAGTACAATGATTCTAGTTGTGAAAATTGTTAGTTTAAAAAATGTAATGACTATTAATACTTTTGTCGTCATATTAAAATCGATTGAACACACTACTTCGCATACTTAGATGTTTGTTAATAGTCAATGAAATATTTGTATCCAAATTTTCTAACAGTAAACATTAATTGATTCGAATAAATGTTTTTCTGTTCTTTCTGAAACGTTTTCCAAGTGTAATATATTCAAACTGTTGAATAAACAAGTATACTTCATTAAAATGTACAATTTCAATACTGTTTTTTAAAAGCATTACTAATGTGTGGTATATTATTCTTAGAAATTACCATTAAAATGCGATTATTACTTATATGTAGTCTTTTCCAGTCTTTGGGTGCTGATTCATACGTAATTAATAGAATATGAATGGAAAGATGTACGGTTATTATCTTTTAAACAGTAGACAAGAGGCCATCAGTTGGTTAGTAGATATCAAAAAGAAATCTCAAAAATGCGTTAAGAGCTGTTAAGACATCTCAGCCAGGTAATTCTACAAAATGATGTTATCAGTGACAGCGAATTTAGTGTCACCGAATGTCATAGCCAGAGACGTTATTCTTAAACTAGCTTGGTTATGACTGATCTCGTATAAAATTACTTTATTTAGGATAATTTACCAATAAGTAATAAATAACATAGTCTAATTACCAGTGCTGATAGGATTTCGTAGTATTATGTGTAATGTGACATTTTGTTGTCATTGCTATTAACCTTAACCCTAACTATTTTTGGCGAATAAAACATTTTGTTCATATCCAGTTTAACTCATTTTTCTATGGATAATGGTATGATACTTATGGATTATTCGTTGAAACAAGTTCAATTAAATAGCACAAAATGAATATACCCAACTCAATGGCTTAGGAAAATAAAGTTTTGTCTTTAGTGAAAACTCTCTGCATACCAACACTTAAGCTTCAGAAGTAATCAATCTGATCAGCAAGTTCCATTGATTATTATCAATCAAGTCTTAGAAAGGATGAACAAGATTTCATTTTTATTTAACAACTAACGATTATAACAAATTGCCCTAATCAATGGAGGCAAAATGTTAAAAACTAAATTTTTAGTTAGCCAACGAAATGATATTTGATTTGAAGAGCAATAAAGTATTTGAGAAAGAATCATAAACTACTTTAAACGTCTCAGAGTATGAGAATAATTAATTAGTGTACTGAAGTCTTACATCCTTTTACACAGTCAGTTTCTTCTTTATATGTGCAGTTATACATTTGCTTTCGTTCTGTTAATTCGTTGATGTATTCGATTTTCGAAAATAAAATGAATTAATTTTGCATCTAAAAACATTGTCTTTATAAAAATAAACATAACTTCTTAAGTATGCCATGCATGTTGCTAAATATTTCACTGTTCAATATTTTTTCAACTTAATAATTCATAAACAGCATAGGAAAATCTCAATAACAAACCACAGACTCTATTGTAGTAGTATATTTTTCCTATATAAAAATAAATGTACATCAGTTTCATTATTCGCATTATTGTCATCATAACTAATTGAACAAAATAAGAAATAATTTTTACATAATCTATAACATGAATGAATTGTAATACATAAAAGTATTAGAAAGAAGTCAATATTATCAGTACCTTTAAATTTCAGCTGAACAACTTGTCACCTAAATGATAATCAATATTCAAGTAGGCAGGAATTTGTTAGGTATCAATGAGTGTTCAATGAAGAAGAAAAAATGCATATTTCTCTAACTGACAATTAATCCCCGTAAACATTTTTTCGTAGTAAATCTTAATTCTTTTCATTAAATTTTATAATAATGTTTAATTTTGTTAAGCAAACACAATATTTAAGCAATCATGATTACATAATACAAGTTTATGTAAACAGACTCATTTTTATAAGTTGATGTTATCTCGTATGCACAATTCCTGTACCACATTCATCATATTCTTTCTTTTTTATATATATTTCTTTAAATGAACTCAATGAGGCCAGAATTGAACCACCGATCCATACAGCATATTTCTGGTCATTTTGTTTCTTGTGGACAATTATTCGTCGATTTGTTGTTGAATTCAACTCACTCAGTTCATGTTCTAAGCGTTGTGAAAATCCGGGAAATAATGTACTACCTCCACTTAATACAATGTTGGAATACAATGTTGATTGTAATTCACTAGGACATTTTTGAATGGACTCATTAATGGCATTTTGTAATCCAGTGGTACCAATCAAACCAGCTTGCCTTGGATAAAATAATAATTCTGGTGCCATAAATCTTTCTTTTGTTAAACGAATAACATGACCGTCAGGTGTTCGATGAACATTTTGTGTATTTGATGTAGAATTCATCTGTTTTTTTTCTTCATCAGGATTCATTGAAATGAAACAAAACTTTTCTTTTAAAAGACGAACGAAATCACGTGACATGGATGTAGCTGCAGCAGGATGTTCTTCAGCAAGCATATATCGAAATAATTCAGTTATATGAGATCCACCAAAATTCTGACGTCTAGTAGCATTAGGAATAAAAACTGTATTATTGACTGGAGTAATATTAGACATTTCTGTGCCGACGTCAACAACCATTCCTGACGTGAGACCATATGCGTACAAGGCGAGTGCAGACTGATCTGTGAAGTATAACCCAGGCATATGAAATTTTTCAAAAACCATTTCAGCTAATTTCTCTCGATTAAATTTAGGCAATAACGGATATTCACTAATGAGAACTGGATGATTTTCAGGGCTTGTACGTAATTCTTTCATAAACATATAATACCAAACTAATGATAAGCCATCAATATCCGTTACAATTCCATTGGCGATAGGACAGTTAAGAATTAGTTCATTTCGAATTGCATTTGCATGTTCACCAACAAACCAATCTGTATATTTTGAACATTTTGTTGGTCTCCCTATTAACATAGGTACAAGAATTCTTGGTCCACCATCTCCAGCATAACCAGCTTTTAAATGTCCAGCTCCATTATCCACAACTATTGGCCAATCTTCTACTAATGACATATTCTATATTTTTAATATTAGTATTAGTAATAATTGATGAAATGATAAATTCACTAGAATTTATAAAAATTATGTTAAATAAATTTCCACAATTAACATGAATATATCACTTAATCAAAAATTTATTAATAAGGTGAATAATCTATTTTGTTCATAATTAATTTTTATTTCTATACAACCTTGAATAAGTGCAACACGTGATCAATATTGATTACTTATTCATTACTTATGATTGGTTATAACATTTCTACCTGTAATCTCTATTTAATCAGATGTATATATTCATCGGTTTACAGAAATGTTTCTAGTAAAAATGGCCACATTATTCGAAATTGTTGCTATGTAATAAAGTGAGTAAGTATAAAACATCCAATGTTATTAATAAAAAGTAAATAATAAATAAATTAAATCATTAAAATCAATAATTATTGAAAGTAATATAATCTAATCATATTAAGCAATCAGTAGTATAATACTCTGGTATTCCATACTTTATGAAAGTTAAAAAGTTCTAAATTACTATAAACATTATAAATACTTTGTATTGACTTAACTATAAATGTTGTTGTTGTTGTTGTTGATGATGATGATGATTATGATTATGATAATGGTGATGAATGTGTCTTGTAGCAACTTTAAATTGTGTTAAATAAGGTATTAATAGACAATGTCATGTAGCTATAAATAAAATGATTGACAACTATTTAATAAGCATTTTAAATGTATACACAATAAATAGAACCAATTTGAGATTTATATTACTACACATTGTTTCATAATGATAAAAGTTGTGATGTTGTGAGTGACTGATTTACGTACGTGAACATACGTAAATCAATCACTGTCTTTGTGTATATCTCATAATAGTTGTTCTGTACTACGTTAATAACGACGTAAATACAGATACAAGGTAGTAGAAATTTTACCATCACATCATACAAACACGTAGGTTTTAGTGTATTAAGAATTATTGACACATTAAAAGATACATCACTTCGTAATTTACTGAAATTTTAATAAACACTTTATTTACTAACAAATAATTATTACATTATTGTTCTTATTGATAGAATAATGATTTTCAAGTTACTATTTAAACGTAAATAATATTCTGGAGAAAACAACAAGTTTGAACAAAGTAGGAACAACAAAATTTGCGGAATAATAAACGAACTAATTAGATTTTTTAGCTTCTCTTCAACTACAAACGACTAAATTACATTGTCATCATAGTTATAGTCATGTATAATACAGTCTTTGAAGTTGAGATTATATTAATACAGAAAATCTAGAATATGTAGATAATACCAAATGTGTTACAATTTGAAAATAAGTCATATGGAAGGGATAGGTGATTTGATAAATACAAATTACATAACAGAATGGTAGTTACTTTGATGGATTCGGTAATCAAAATGTAATTCTTCTAACCAATGGGTAACAAGTTATTACTTTGCTCCAAAATCTTCTGTTTGCTTAAGCAGATATTAACCATAAACGTTACTACAGTTGTTTGGTCTAAAAAGGAAGTGTATAATAAAAATGGGAATTTCTAAACAAATGCATAATTGATAAATTAGTTATCAGAAGACGAATCTCAACCAATAATACTATATGATTACTTTGGTACACAGAAGTAATTCAGTAAAAAATTGGTGACTAATTTCTATATTTAACAGAATAATCTATCAAATCTTGTTTATTTTTAACACATGCATGTTTCATGCAATGAATGTTTGATATGAAAACTTCTCTTAAATGGTATTAAGTGTGATTGAAAAACTGTCAGAAATTAAGCTTGTAATCAGTTACTGAAAGGAGACGCAGTGAATTAGTTTAGATGGAAACATTTGAAAATTTATATCAGGTAACAAAACAAAATTATTAATTAGTTACTCATATAAGAAGTATGAATTCGAATCAATCGGAATGTAATAATTATACGTAGGTTTTAGATGAATGTAAGTGAGCAATAGGAATAAACCTAGACCATAAAGCGTATCGATTTGCCACTTGTCCTCAATCTTTTAATGTCAAATAAAATGAACAACGTTATAAAACCACCTAACGCAGTTACTAATTTCATATTAATAATCTGCCAGTGGTTATCATTCAGTAATTAATAAAAGTAAGTACTATCATTCGTACTACTTGATAATAGTTCATGGATCAAAAGTGGATCTCTATATGTTACATCATTCATTTTCACACTTTGCAGACGTTTCACTTTCAAAGAAAATGAATAGAAGTAATGATTTGATTATTTAGTCTTTATATGAATGTACGTTAATGCATTAAATGTTTTGATGATAACACAGTAGCTATTACTATGATTATGCATATTATCTTCGTTTAGAATGTTAAAACTAAACTTAAAATTGCTGTAAACACAACTTTTTTTACCGTATTTCATTACATAACATTGATTGAACTGTGACTAATAGATTTTCATAAAATTGAAATATTAACAAGGAAATTCTATCTTTAACTGTAATCAACTGTAATTTAGATAACAGTAATTTCTATGTTTTATGGCAGAGTACTTCAGTGAATGAATTTTTATTTCTTCTAGTAGCCATTGTAATTCGGCCAACAGAATTACATTCAAATCATTTATAAATTTTATCAAAGATAACACAAAAACACAATATTTATTAGAATTTCAATGAAAAAATGAGTAAATTTCAAATGTTTCCGTTTCACGTACATTTATGTGTACCCAGTATACTGTTAAATAGTATGATATCAAATGTATGATACTGACTAGTCCATTACTTAAATAAACGATATATTTTCCATCATCAATATGAATTTGCACTTATGATTATATCATGTGAAATATAATTTTTGGCATAACACGTAAGTATTATGTCGCTTCAACTAAACATGATGTACTCATAGGCTATTTTTTCAATTGTTCTACTACTACTACTACTACTACACTACTGACACGTGCATACATGCTTGGTAAAATTATCATCATATAAATGTACCTAAAATATAAAAACTATTTTATTTTTATTGAAAATACCAAAAATTCAGTCATATCTCATGAAAAACTTTGATTATCAATTTTAGCTAGTTTAGCTATTTGAATTTTAATGTTAATAAAAAATTTGAAATGAATTTGATAACTATGTAGTTGTATAGAGTTTACATGAAATTCTATTCACATCTAACATTGTCTAGCCCTACAGTACTTTTAAAAGAAAAGCGCTGATTAATGGTATAAAATGGTGCTTATAGAACTAAGTCAATAGTTATTTAAGTTGATATTTTTACTAAGTGATATGTTAGTTGAAGAAAACTTTAAGTTTATTTCAGATGATATTATATAATCTAATTAAAAAATGACAGTGAAATTCACTATCTAAACAAAATAACCATATAAATCTGTTAATATTAATGAAGACCACCATTTTCATTTTAATAAAATTATTAGAACAGTTCATCGAATTCTTAAAGGACACTTAAGAAGTCTTGAGGGATCCGAAACATTCCATCTAATCAACATTCTGTAGCCTTTCTGGATGTAACACTATCCCATTAGCTGATTACACAGCCTCTTGCTTATAGACTGGATGAATTACAATGGCGACTTCTAGTCAGCTCAAAACTCTAAGTAAATGTAATTTCTCCTACATATTTAAGGCTGAAGTCTTCCTTTAGTCATTCCGTCATTTCAAAATTGAACATCGGAGTTTTTGTTGGTTCTAGGTTGAAAAAATGAAACGCGTATAGCACAAAACGACCTGAAATCGTATTCACAGTTTATCGAAAATACTGATTAATACAGAAAATACTGACTGCCTGATTAAAAGATCTTCGAAAATAAAAACTATAAATATTCACCATCCATTCAATTTGCTAAAAATTGACACCACAGTTTAACGACACCACACTGACAAAATACAATAATTGTATTGTAAATCGCATTCCATATTACTCGATAAATTTCCTCTTTGCTTCAGTATCTTAGTTCTGCAAAAAAGATGAACAACAACACAATTTATCTTTCTTTCGTAGATGGCGTCTGTAAAATACATTCAACTTTGCTTCAATAACCAGAGTAACGAGTTTGCATTAGTATTTAATTACTATGTATTCCCAGGTTATTCAGCTAAATTAACACACTGACAATGAAAATAATATACATCGAATAAGCTGCAGTTGATTCTGTCTTCAAAATGTTTTCATATGTTTATGTTAATTGTATTTTCTCATACGTGGGTTAAGTATCATATTGTTTTTTAATACTACAGAAACCACAACAGATAACCGAACCAAAAATTTTAATTATATTAATCTGCTATGATGACTAAAAAGCTGCCATAATAGGCAGGTACAACCAATTGGTTGGTATGACCTAGTGCAAACGAGATTGCAGTAGCAAACGCCAATAAGAATGCTTAGTCGGTTTCTGCACATCTGTCCAATACTCACTCAGTCGCAGGCCGGAATATGAAGAACAATAAAAGATGAACTAACCAGACAAATCGTATTATATTCCAAAAATTCCTTTATATATAAGCAAACTAGACCACAGTCAGTCAGTTAGTAAATTAATATCAATGCAAAACAAAGGGGACAATGCTAGTGAATCGAGGTAGCGTGTAAACAACCAGTCAACTTTAGTTCACAGATAAGAGGTGATATGCTGACAGTAAATGTGCTGAATGGGAGAACAGGGCAAAAGGACACAGTAATGACAAGAAATAAATTATTTACTTTACACACAACGGAAGCAACTGAAATGATCTTCTAAGACATAGTTCTGAAAGTTAGTTATTCTTCTTGAATCACCCAACGTAACACAATCATAACAAAATCCTCTGTTTCTTTAATAGTTTAATGTAGAAAAAGGACCAAACAAAAGGACTTACTAAGTGACATTTGTATTCATACCACTTATCTCTGGAGATGTATCTAACAATGTATTGTTAATGAGGTAATATTTTAAAAGTCATTTAGTCTGCTTATATCATTTGTATATCGATACAATATTCTTACTTACTTGAAAAAATGGTATTTATGCACTTTGAAATATCTATGTACCCTAATGGTCAACCAAAAAATATACGATGAAGAAGTTGCGGATAAAAAACACATGAAGATAATGACATTAATTTGTAACCAAGAAAGAGCAGCATATGGTAATATCATATTGCAAAGAATCTCAGTAAATGGATGTTCATCAATTCAAAATACACTGTAAAGTAATATTGAAAATGGCGTTTTACTTTTGGAGTAAATCAATACTAGTGGATAAGTGATTGCAAAGGGGATTAGGTTCCTCATATATCCGTATATTTACAATTGATACGGCATTAGTTGAAGTAAATGATGACAGTAGGAAGCTATGTGTAAACTGGTTGTATTTGCATGCAGTGGACAGAACTTACCATTTAATCTTACTTAACGCAGTTGATTAAATTATCTTAGTAAGCTTTCTTTTGCTTGCTTCATTGACGTGAAGATCCTGTAATATGGCTTCAAGAACAATATTTCTTTTCTGTTTACTACATAAGGTACTATGGAACTATGCGAATAATATTAAAGAAACTGAGTTTTCAGAATGCTCCAGAACAAAACTGAATGTAATCGTTTCCTCAGAAGAAACAAATAGAAGGTAAAAATAAGTATTTATCAGGTTGCACTGATTCCTGAAACGTTCAGTGGACAGTAAATAATAAGAAGTAGGCGTTACCTGTAAAAACGAGTTAATTAAAATCGAAAAAAGTAAGTCGAAACAAATATCACATCATAAAAATATCAAACTTTTTAGAAAATCATTTCATTTGGTAGTTCTACATAGTAGGTAACTGGGATTTTGTGGGACATAGAATACTTTAGCACTTAATAACAGGATTGAATGTCTGGAATTCGGCTCTTAAAGGATGATGAGTCTGGGTAGATAGATTTTACGAAGAATTGTAAAAGAGGAAGACATTTGCTTGGTTAAAAATTCTGACTAAAATGTACTCAGTGTTTACTCTAAACTCCACTGCTAACTTGTCAACAATAATTAACCGCTTACCCAATTAATTTGTTGATAGAAACTGCGGAAGAAAAAGTATTCAGCACGATGATATCCCTAAAATAAAGGCGTTTCATTTTTTCTTAATTCTCGGTATGTTTATTGGGTGTTAAAAAATTTTTCATTGAATAATAAACTTAAAAATATTTACAAATTTTATGGAAACTCTTAGATCTTATACTAACTTATTACATCATATCCATACACAAACATGATTGTGGAACAAACTATTTAGATATGGACCTTTGAAATATATTTCCAGAAAAGAATTTAGTAACTCGCCACTAATGGAATCTATACTGTTAGCTTACAATTACTCAAATACAAATTAAATTAATTGTTCGTTTCATATATTATTCGTGAGCTTACAATTTTGCGTACATGTTAGATACTTAGAAACGTGTTTTATTTCAAGATGATTTCCCATTGGAAATTATGAAGAGGTTGGCAATTCTTGTTCGAAACTTCTCACTTGCAAGAAATCAAACCACACATGCCTGAATCTAGGCAGACACTATAGCGCTTAGCAGTCGAATAGGAATCAATTGATCTCTGATTTTCAAAGTCAGATAATTCCTTATTAAATTTTCACTTTAATACCAAGGAACCTTTAAAACAGGTGGCTTTAGTTCCAGCCTCACGTATTGGTCGTAAGATTATTGGTTCCCTAAGTTGCTCTATGCTTTCAATTATATTCAGTAGATAAATGTGTCAGCATTCTTTATATTCTACATTTACCACTAATAACCACAGATGAATCCAGTTGGCACTGAATTTATGTGAAACACTTTTAACTACTGAATTTATTTTAAAGTAGCATAACAGATACGCATTCTTTTGTCATGATAACAGAATTAAATGACTTAAAATATATAGTACACTAAATGTGGCAAATGATAATGAACGGGTATTAATATGCTGAAAAGGGTCTGTTCAATTACTCATTTTTCCTATTACCATTTTTTCAAAGGTGTTTTAGAAAATACACATTTGGTGTAGTACTTGCTATTTCCACTTTTTATAAGTACTGTCAATTGTAATGAGTCTACAAAGGATTCTCAAAATCTTTAACATGTTTTTAACTCCTAAGAAAAGTGATCTAGCGAAGTAGCTCGCAGTTCTAAAAACAACAGACTCACGAAGTAAAAGACAACATTTTCGTAAGTGATTATTCCAGTACATTACAACTTAGAGTTTTAGGAGTATGAGATTTTAAGTTTGAGTTTTACCGGGATCACATACAAATTGAAGTGTGACCACGCCCACTTGATAAGTCATAAATAGAAAGAAATACAAGTCGTAAATAAATATACAGGTTGCACCCAAAATTGTCTTCTTGTACTATTGATGAAATTTGTGTTAATTTTATTTTTAATTTAAATCAACATTGATTAATCGCAAGTAATCAGAGTCTTATTTGTTTTGATCAAATACTATTTATTGAGTGACAATGTAGTCATCAGCCTAGTTGGCTTGACATGTCGTGCCCTATGTTGTAGATGCTAGTTAGTTGATGGAAAGCCAGCAAGAAACCCTACTGAATTAATGTTCGTGAGATTTAGCTTTCGTCATTATGGTGTACATAAAATCATGAGATGACTGATAATTCCTGTCGGTATCATCGATAAATTTCCGTATGCACTAAATATCAGATTAACATCACACGTGTTACTGCTCAGCGTTTTGCCAGTCTGTGCATCATACACCCTGATAGCTATTTGGTAATGGTGAAAGACTGACAGACTTTATAAACTGGGATGAAATTAGTCATGAACCGTTGACTTCTCTAGGATTGAACGTACATCTTACTGAGGAATGTAAACCGCCTCCAAACACCTAATAAATCCAATTTCTTAGACAGTAACTACTGACAGTATGTCATTAAATTGATTGTTTTCTCCATAGATAACTGGTTGAAGCGTTATCATTTAGCTTTTCATAGTGTATCATCAACTCAACTATTAGTTTTGTTATTGTCACTTAACAAATCAATACATCTATTCTGGACTTTGCATATATTCACTAAAATTATGGTACCATAATTCATTAAGTTCTTACACATTTACTACGTTAAATAGTTATTGAATTACTACCTCAACGATGTATTGCTTATTAAATACCACATTTAATTAATTAATTAATGCTTCATATACATAATTATTTGGGTAAGACAAACTGAGAGACCAGAAAGTTTTTTTATTCATTGGCCAGTTATCTGTAAAGCTAGCGAGGAAACGCAGTGAGAGATATTACACCATTATGTTAAGAATTGAAAACCTATTGCACAAGACTATATTCTGTATTCTATATGTTTTAAGATAAAAGTGAATAGTCATCGATGTAAACTGACAGTTTAGTAAAATCTCTTAAATGCAACGGATTCAAACTGAGGGATTTCACAGTAATGGGCTCATCAAATAGTTTCGAAACTTAGCTTCTATTTTACTATAGGCCTAAAACATAATAACCAATGTCATCAAAAACAGGATGTTGGAACTGGTCAATACTTCTGGGTTGCTTACGTTACTCAAATTTTTAACGGCTTTGATTAAACTAATGTAATACCGGAATGACTAAGATGGTTTGTGTATGGCTCTCAGTGAATGATGATGGATGTATGATTAGGATTCATCCAAACAGATTCTTTTCTTCCTAAAAATCAATAATAAATCAACTATTATTTCATGCTACTTAAATTCAAACAACGATAATGAATCAATCAGTAGTTTGCTTATCAACCTACACTAAATCTAGTATCTGAAGACAAGTTGAGATGCTAACCGTTCTTTAAAACAGTGTGAAATGTTTTGTTTTTCGATTTCAAGTATTTATGTACTGTTGTTAATAACATAAAAAGATTGCAGACATTTGATAGTATAACCTGCAACTAAGATATTAACACTGTCGTCTTCAACGAATACAGATTGAGCAGCTTATATTGTCATAAAGTAATCATAAACTGAGATGTTTGGGTGTAGTATATCACTGAATTTCAAAGTGTTGTACCTTGTCATCTGATTTAAATTTTATTCCTGAAAATTTTTAAATTACTGTTTTTTATAAGTAAACGGACCATTTAAATGAACATGTTAAACTTTGATGAAACTCAGCATGCCAATCAATTTACGCAAAACCAGTAACTCATATTTTACGCTATTGAACGATCTATTAAATTATAACCGAACTACATATTACTATGCAACTGCTGGTTCACATCTGACGGTGTATTTGCGTCAGTAAACTATATTGTTTTATATCACGGGAGGTCTGTAAGCTGCAGGCAGTCGACAGTAAACATAGGTAGAGTAGGGACTTATTTACAGGAAATTTCCGCACTGACTTCTAGAAATGTAGATTCCTGTTTGATAAGCAATCTTCTATCAAATACCTTTAAATATCTATCATACATGTATCAATATTATTATCAGAGAAGAAACATCTATGTTATTTATCAGTGGTACCGAAATCTTACAAAAGTAAAACGTACAAGCAATATATAGATCTCTAATTATCAATGTATGTATATATTTAGTTACACTTGTGTACACTCAGTCCACTTTCTGTTTAGCAATTTAAAAATAATTACTCAATCATAACCAAATAACAAAGATCTCTAATTTAAGTTGAATATTCCTTGAATCCTATTATACAGTTGTAAAACCAAAATATGGAACTATTACATTACCTTTTGAGCATAGATTCATACATGAAATGATAAATAAAATATTTGGGTCATATGACGTCATAAAACACTTACTGACAAATATTAAATCACATTACATTTACTTGAGTAATCAAAGTGTTCTAACTACATGTTCGAAACTAATGATGACGTTAAGAATAGCTGAGTAGCATATGCATAATACAGTGTTTGATAATGTTACTACACGTTTTAGTAAACAGAAGCAGCTGATTAAATTAATCATCAAAACTGTTTATTTTTTAAATGAAAATGCAAATGGGATTTTTGTGATCAGTTGATCCAGTAACGTATGTAAGAAGTTAAAACTTGTTAGTCCTCTAATACCTGTCAGTTGATCAGTGCTCACACTACAAACAAACTTGGAGCATACTAATATTATTTTAGAAACCCACTCCTCCAGGATACCGCCATTATATTGCTGACTTACATAAGATACTAATCAGTTAAACATTGTGCTAAATCACGTGCTTTGTGATTAACTGCCAACTAAGCTTATAAATTCTTTCATTACAAGAACTTATAAACACTAGAAATAGAGTGGGTTGGAACTAAGAATTAACTTCAATGGATGGTTTCACAAAAATACCAGAAATATTTTAAGAAAAATATTGTACAAGGACTTGTTGAAGAAGAGGTCAAATTAAATCTACTAATTGCAAATACTCGTTATAAATGTAAAATATATTTAGTCGAGTAATAAATCACAAGATACTCAATAAACGTGTCAATTCAAAAATCCTTACTGAAACAATTAATTCGGATCAAAACTATTTAGAACCAGCTTTGAAAGTAGTAATATTAAACCATTTAAAAAGCTTATTGATTGTCACTCACATTGCGTTTAATCATGCGATGGTTTATTTACAAAGTAATATTCCCCAGAAAAATGATTCGTAACTTCTAGTGGTCTCATGGTTGTGCCTAAAATAAGATTGTTGGAGGGAGTTATATTAGGTGGTAAAAAGTAATCTGCAGGAATCATAGTAGACTTGCGCTTCTCAGTGGTTAGCATTAATCACTGATGTGTAATTGCAATCTTCAGAGAATAGTTGTTTCCCTTGGTAAATACTTAGGTCCTACAAAAGGTAACACTACAAAGATGGCATATTGAGTTGGAAAACACCAGAGAGAACTACGCGAAGCAACCTGTGCCCAAAATATTACCAAATTACAAATCCAGACAAAATTTATCTAGAAAGCTGTAAATGTAAATCTTTTCTTCTAAGAAAAACTCTGTTCATCATACTTTAATGCAAAAACTCCCAATTATTAAATTGCGTTTTCTCACTGGTTAATAATTTACTGGGACATGAAGTTTATTCAAAGTTTTTCATCAAAAAGTTTTAGAAGTAGAATATCCTACCTGGATCCAAAGTGACCCAGCAAGTTTTATATTGTAAGGTTTAGGTATATTTTACAATATTTTCTATTTTTCAAATGTTAATTTGACTTTATTAATGTCATTTGACACTTTGTGAACGTCACTCTCTACGTATTCCGTAATAAACGCTAGATCTCTTACAATTGTAGATACCCATTACTTATGAATGCGAACTAGCACGAAGCCTAGGCCAAGTAGGGTTCCTGTGCACCACCTTGGCGCAATTTTACACCACAGCATAATGTACACTGTGATAAATTACTTTGACTGGTATTTATATTGTAAATTAATAGATAAACTTTAGTCAGAAATAAAAGGACAAGATAAACAATGCAATTTTCACCACTCAATTAATCGATCCTTAAAAATCATCATCCAAAATGGACTAATTTTTAAATGAATAGATAGTGCAATTTATACAACCTTGCCTTCCAGTCTCTACCTATGTCAATCAAATCACAGTTATTCACACCATACTCATGAACAAGGTATAATCCATTTTGATTTTTGTAACAACATTATATTATTCGGTAATAAATCTAGTGTTAATAGATTTAAATGTTAATTTCTGAAGTATATTGAACTTCAATGGCCCCTTGAGGGGTGTGTACAATAACTTGAAGGATATAAACTTGTTAGAATTTCAATTGAAAGATTTAGAAGTTGTATAACTCAGTCTTAGTTATTGCAAAAATAAGTTTTGTGAATTGGTTTCCGACAACGCTTACATATTAATCAGTAGTTATTAAGTGTTATTTGATCTAAAAAATGTTGAGATTATAATTTGTCGATACACTATATTTGCTTTATAGTGATTGCTTTAAAAGGAATGTAACTATATTTTGGAAAATAACATAGAGTTCGTGTTTTGCATTTTCATATTATATTTCCATATTAATAAATATCATATACATTGAGATAGTTTGTGGAGATTGGAATTAAGTTGACTGAATTCATCACATACTGATGTTATGTAGGGTACCACTGAAAACCAAGCGGCACCAAAAATCTGTTTCGTCCTAAAATGTGACTCCTCAGCATTGTACACACTAGATTCCACCCCGAGGGAGTTCTAGGTCAGCGAATGCCTAACCATCTGCACCACTGGGCCAGCAACCGTTAGTAGAATTCCCACTACAATAATCACCTCACTAGTGACTATCTCCATGGTGCTCCTGGAGCTCTAGTGAGAAGTCGTGACTGATGGAGTTCAGACTTGTTGGAAGTGAGATAGTTAACATCAGTGACAACAGGTGATCGTTGCTCTGTATCAAAAATGTATTGAAGTGTGAATTCTACCAATCGGTGCCTGCCCAGTGGTGCAGAAATTTAGGTGTTCACCAACCCGAAACTCCTTGGGCTGAATCTGAAATGTGCACTGCTGAGGAGTTACACACATGTATAAAACAACTGTCCGGTGCTCCCTGGATCTCAGTGATACCCTACCAACATTAGTTTGTTATGAATTCAGCCAACTAAATATCATGTATGTTGAATAAGTTAATGGTTATACTTACTTACTAGTCAAGTGAACAATACTCCAACAAACAATGAGTATAGAGTTTCACTCACAGTGCGACTGTCAACACTAGGTTGAATTTACATTTAGCTGACTAATTATAGACACGACGAGATGCATATCTCTAGTTTATTTGCTGGCCATTATATAGGATATAATTACCCTTCTAAGTACAGGCAACTTCAAGGCATCCATTCCAGGAACCTACTTGTCGACAACGACTGGTCAAATGCAGTCTTGAATAGCGAAACGAAAAAATATGAGCCCTTACAAATAATTAACATTGAATATTTAATGATTGGTCGGTTGATTAATCACACCTAGTTCTTGGTGTAAGAGGATTTTATCAATAAGTTTAAAGCGTGGTTACAGGTTCGAGTAACTGAAAGTTGTGAGTACTTCATCTTTTAGCAATGGTTTTAATGTTTGAGTGCTAATGGTTGCAGCCAATGAAACTTGGTGGTTATGAATCGAGTTCGGTAATTACCTTAGGATTATAACTGAAGCCTGCTAATAAGTGTTAAATATTAGCTAAACTTAGGTCAGTTACGGTTTCCTCGTTACTACCTCTAATGATATGACACAAATTAATATAAATATTCTTTTCTAACAACAGAAATGTGTTATTCAGGACGGTTAATTAATTAATTAATTGCATGCAGTATAACAGCACAATTTCTAATTAAAGTCGGTGAGTTCAGAACAGAATAAATAACAATTTAGCTAAAATATTTCATTATTTTCCTCCTCATAATTGTTTTTTTAATTTGTCTTTATGTTTCATAATACATTAAATAGATCTAAGTTGTATTAATTAATCATTGGCTTGTTGAAAAGAGATTATGATAGTTGTGTTGGTGTAAGTAAAGTTTTATATAAGAGTATAAATATAAAGAAGAAATAAGTCAATATGTTACGTGATTTCTATCAACTGACTCAGTAAATCTACCCGAGTATAAATGGATGATTACCCCTCTAACAAGTTTTGGATATGAACAATCTGACTAACCATGACATGGCGAGTGGTTAGTCGAAATACTAAGCCCACTTCATACAGAAATGAATAATCATAGTATAAAAGTTTATTAATAGGTTTTTCAAAAAATTAGAAGCTTTACTAGTCAAAAACTAGTTCATGATATCATTCAGTGTATCATCTTTATTAACTAACATTCTGCCATTAGAAACAGTGGATTTTATCTGTAATGAACTTACAGAAAGACGTGTAGAAACTGGTTCCAACGAATCGGAAATAATATTCAGATGTACGATGAACGTTCATTTTCAGTTCAATAATAAGTACTATGAACAGTAGGGTGGAATGGCTAAAGGATCTCCGTTAGATCCACCTCTTGTAAACCTTTTTATGGAAAATTATGGAACGGAATTACTAAACATTCAATCAATCAGCTATCATATTACTTCTGCTACATTGATGACAAATAATGAAGAGAAAAAAGACTATTTACTCGACATATTTAATGACATCCGTTCATCAATAAGTTTCACCCAAGTTGAAGAACAAAGTAACAATATCCCATTCCTAGATATCCAGTTTCTTAGAGCAGAAGATAGTTTGTTAAGGAAACATACATGGAAAACTGTCAAGTGAGCAATACACTCATTACTGCAGATTTGTACCATTTAGACACAAAAGAAATTTAGAAGGAACTCTTACATACTGAACTCAGCTAATTTGCTCCGGCGATACAAACAACAATGATTTAATTAACATCTACGTAGCAGCAATCGTCATCCTGCCGAATTTATTACGAAACGCATGAACTAGATGAAACGAAACCTGAATTTAGTGACAACTCAAAAGAAGATATTATCTTTAAAAATACAGTTTAAAAATGACGTCTGCAGCGTGACCCTAACTCAGAGATTGGGGAAGGTCCTATGACAAACTTTTACACAGCTCAATTAAATGTGGCATTATATAATCGACTCTAGATTTCTAAAACAATAATAGACAGACTGTCCAGATTCGCCACGTCTACGTGCATGTATCAGTGTAACTGCTTTTGTGAATCCAGCTAAATATGGCTCACAATCTGGCGGACAAGTCATTGTCTAGCTGAACAAATTATAAGCTCTCTTCTGGCCCATTTGATTAGTAAAATACTCAGAGTTTACCGGAATAAGACTTCTAGTATTATTTATCAAATATGACCAACCACCCTACATGGCTTGCAAGAACAACCTTAGCTGTCTATGTAGGACATGTCACCACAGGGTTAAAATGAGAAATTCTAAAAGCTGTTTATTATCAGCTTTCCTTAATTTTTTAAATCCTTCATCATTGTGCGCTTACATTATCTTAATAGTAGTTTCTTCATCCTAAAGTAACTAATGTTAGAATATTTTTGCTTACCCTATTATCAGTCTGTAAATGACTGATTACAAACTCTCTTTTGGCGATAATTTCAATATTTCTTTCTTTTGAATCTTGTTTGCCGCTTCTGTTTATAAATTTCATTCACATCAGCCTTACAGATCTGATATTAATATTTGATTAATTATTGAAGCGTTCTGTGTATTCTATTGTTTGATATTATGTAATCAGGCAAGTCATAATTCACTCACCTATGATTTATGACTTTTTGAATAGTTGGTTGATTTACATTCTCCATGTGTAGAAATTTAAATCATTGTGAACCCAATATAATTAGCCCTACAAGGACTAACAAATTTGTGGTTAATGATTAAGGTATCACAGTTTTGGCCTACAACTAATTCATCACGTCTTAATTTAAAAGATAAACTAATTACTATATTAATATTCCCAATGTAATGGATTTCAATGTAGTTTAAGCATCCAATTATGTAAGATAGTATATAAGCATATTTCAGAATGAATAGCCTCAAATTTGTTTTTTATCACTAATTTAAAGTGAAAACCCCAATTAACTCAGTATTCGCAAATAAAATTTTTGCATCATTAGGCCAAACTTACTACAGTTGATGCTGAAATTACAACCTTCATATGTCATAATGAACAAGTGAGCACTAAGTAAATGTATGAGGAATTCGCTGACTTGAATACTTCACATTAGAACAACTGATGTTGTGCCTCATCTGATACTAATTTATTTGAGGATACTTATTCACACTGTTACCCCGGTGTGTTAAATAAATATCTAAAGTAGCAATTCAAGATTTCTATAAAGATATCTCGATCTCAAGGTTCTTCACGTTAATGGCGAAAATTCTCTCGGGTGACTATACATCATGAAATAATTGAAGTCTTAAACATCAGTCGTTCATTTTCAGCACAAACGTATAATAATAGTACATTCACATAATAGTTTAGTTTATTAACAATATTCTTATTCATCAACTTTGTGTTAAATGTATAATGTACAGCTTGTAAGGCGATAAATAGCAAGAATTATAAATATAAATAACACTGGCACTTATAGTCCACTTATCAACGGTATAACCGATTAATAACTTCATCTGCTACAAAAGTTTTATAATCGATGTTACAAATGTTAAAATATATGCTAAACCACATTTTGTTTAAATAAATTTTTAAATTAGATACAGAAAATTATGTTAGCAAATTAATCTTGTCTATTTTCATTTAAAACACGTTAACATTAAATGTTGTCATTATCTTTCTCTCTCTGTAAGAAAACACTTTACCTTAGTGGAGTTATTGATTACTATGTTTTATATGAAAGAAAGTACATGATTAGTAACAACAGTGACTTTCTTCTATTGATATCGTATTAAACATAAAGAACACTTGTAAAACTGTTTATATCAGAAATTAATCGACACAGTAAACACCTATGTTGTTTACATAGTGTTAAAATTAGTGCTATTTTAGTGCATAATAATTATTCAACTGTCATTAACTATCAGACTGACAGTGTAAAGTGGTCTTCGTAAACAGGTGTAAGTTCGAAGTATCGTGTGTACCTTAACTGAACTAGAAAATGATTTGTGACATATGAATGGGTGATTTACAATTTTGAAGTAAAATGATTCGTATCCATCCAGAGAATTCCAGTTTAGGACTAGTAGTTGTAGTTATTAGACTGCAATTAATCATGCTAAAAGGTAGAGATTGCATAGCTGGATCATGCGCTGGAGATGTTAAGTGATATTACCCTATATCTGTCTCAGTAGAGTTATCACCGTCATTTCTCCCATTAAATATCTGGTTCTATATAATTTTTAAACTGTATTACTGAGACTCAGTGGTCGTAAATAGGACAAAGGTGATCGTCTTTTGTAACATTTTGCGAGCTATAACCTGTTTCTAGTTAGCTCCAACTTTCTTACGGCCATCACTGATTTGTTACCTGACCCCCCCCCAACCTCTGCAACACAAGCCTCAGTACAGACTGATCGCATTGCTAGCTTGGTTTTATTTAAGAATGCTATTCCTTTCGGAATGCCCAACTGGACTCTAATCATGGCATGGTTTGCTCTACGCTTATAATGCATTACAGTGGGTAGTAAACATCTTTCGTTGAAAAGTGACACAAGCAAGGTGGATACATTTTCTGTTGTAAATACACATTAAATTGAGTTAGGTCTAAGACTGACTACTAGTTAAAGGAAAATCATAAATGAGGATTATCTGGATCTGCATGGCACTATGAAAATGATAGGTCATATTTCTTGCGTCCAAACTATTAAATTCCATCATAATTTTTAAAGCTGGCGAAACATTCCGGTTTTGATCAGATCATGGATGTACCGATTGTTGAAACACTGCCGATAATCGTTGTGCTTATCGATATCAGAGTTACCTTTTACTTGTTCTGCAAGACTGTTTAACGGAATTGCCTGTTGAGAGGTGAAGAGTATAGCTGAGTTAATTGACACCATAAAGGCTTTGTACAAAAACACCTCAATCTCACCAGTCATCTTCAAATTTACCATCGATAACATTCCGGAAACAACTCTGAAGGAATTGTGGCAGTATGGATCTGCTCCCTGGAATTAGACCTTTCAACGTAGGGCATAAAGATATTATTTGATTGGTGTCCGTAAGAAAGTGTGTCGAGAATCCGAAGCAGATATCAAAATGATGAACAGCAACTGGAAACAGCTGGAAAGGATTGCCCCGGAACAGAGTTCAATGAAGAATACTAGTGAGCGGTCTATGCTCCTCTCTAACGGGTAACAGGCGTAAGTCCGTAAGAAAGAAATGTGTTTGGAACATTTAAATGAATAGTCCTTCTACAAGTCTGTCCGTTCCCACTATTTATGGTGAAATTTTAGAAAGTCAAAAAATTCGTGTATGCAGGTGTTATGACGCAAAAAAAAATTGGTTGAATTAGAGAAACACCAATTGGGTGTGTCTAGTCGATAACTGCGTGTCAGCCCTATGCCCACTCGGTCCCAAGCCGGAGACAGAAGAACAAGACGATGAACCAACCAGACAGAATCAGAATTGTATTATTTCCAAATATTCCTATATATATATATATATATATATATATATATATATATAAAATTAAACCAAACAGCAAACCAATCAGGAATCTAACATTAGTATAGAACAAAGGAGATAGTGGTAGTGAATAGGGACAACTTGTACACAACCAATTAACTGTAGTTCATAGTAAGAAACAATACACTAAATGGGAGGATAGGGTAAGAGGAACGTAGCAATCATAGAAATGAAATGTCTACATTACCCACAACCAAAATAATTGAAATAGTATTCTAAAACAGTTCTGAAAGGTCGTTACTCTTCTTTGATCGCCCAACACCAGGTAGTTGTGTGAGTTGATGGTGACCTGACTGAAGTCAGTATACGTAGAACGGAAGCCAAATAGGCTTAGGCCAGATTGTGCTCTTTTGTACGATTGTTACGTAATATTGACTGCAAAATATATGGTTTAAAAGGCTTCGATGAAAGTAATTCTGATTTATGCTCGTAAAAACTTTTCTTCGAACTGAGGATGTTCCGCAACTGTCCCACTATCGTTGTCTTCAAAAAATTGTCGATATCCGGTGGTAACATGTTATTTCTGAAGTTCGACGTTGTGTCCTGACAAAGTGATAGTAAGCCAGTTGGTAACACCATCATGGAACACCGGGTTCGGTAACTTTAACAAATTATATCTCAGTGGCTTCCATACCGCATATCACTTCACACGCTGGAAGGAACGAAGAGGTGATCAGTTTCTGATGCATTACCATAGGATGAAAGTTGCATAGGACTACCACTAGTAAGTCCATCATGACTGCGGCTGAGGCCCTACATATAGCACAACTCTGGCTTCAGACCTTATCAGATATAGTTAAAATAAAACCGTGGTAAGCCTGATGCAATTCTCTACTAAGCTCATCATAAAATGATCTGTCCAAACCGTCTTGAGCATGCGTACTACCAAAATGATTTTACAGTGCAACTCTCTCGCTAATTTTTATATTTTAATGATCTACCTGATGTATCGCGTCAACCAAATTCCCTCGTGGACTAAAGCCTATCTTATTAGAATATGTAAGTCAACAGTGTACCATTTAGCAATGAAGAAAGTGACACCACCAGAAGCTACCATTTGTCAGGTTCGTTCGTCATATTCAGATTCTCAGAAAGGGTTTCGTGACGGAGACAGGGGAACTTTTCCTCTAATCCCAACTCACAATATGTATTTACCGAGTTGAACATATTGTGATTGGATTAGAGGCAGAAGTTAAGTAAAGCACTCGATTCCAAACGACTAGGCTGCAAGTCCGAACCACACTTCGAAATCGATTAAGATAACCTGAATGTTTAAAAATTGAATATACAAACGTATACATAAGTCAAGACAGCCAATGTTGATCACTTTTTGGAAAATAACGACGTAAACCCTTGAAATCCCTTCCCCTATATAGTGAAAATTGTCGCATCACAAAACAGTAAAGACAAAAGACCAGTGCCAAACGAAATAAGAGATCAGAAGTCACTCTTACCAGGTAACCTACTTACTTTTAATGTTTGATCCGGGTTGAAAGGTTAATGCAATCGCTCATTATATACTTTAGAATATATATACTTCGAATCAAATCATGCTGCAGACGGTCTTTAAGTCCGTAAATTTGAAGTGAAAGCAACTACTAAGACTTATGAAAGTACTACTATGCAAGAAATCCAATATTAATACAGAACTTTATTCAACTATGCATAGGAAAAGAAAAGCAACAAACTGTTTACTATCATTCACATAAAAATGGTACTCAACAAAGATGAAATTACAATTCATCATGGTTACAAGGACTTTGAATACATTAAACCCAGGATAGTCAAGATATGAAGCTCATTGAAATACACGAAATTTAAAACTCATGAACAGACAAAGTGTATGAAGTATTGGAGTATTTATACAAAGAAAGATAAAAGAAATTTAAAACTTGATGATACATTGGTAATCATGAATATAGCTGACAATATTGAATAATTTTTTAAGAAAACGATCCGTAATTTGCTTACACTATTTCCGTGTGCAGACGAATGGGTAAAAGTATATATGGTCTCAGGCATTGAATAAAAGAAAATGACCCATAAGTTGGTGGAAATTGACTTAGCTCAATTAAGGAGAACCTCGGTGTTTTTGTGAGCTCCTAATTAAGGACTCCAAAGCACGTCGACGTAAAATCTCTTCAACCGACTCATGATGGTCAACTTTCTAAACAAAAGAATGAAAAACCAATTCGCTTAAGAGAACAGAAAAATTATTTATCGCAAAGATTTTGTCCAGATTACAGGTTATCTTGGAAAAACAAGTACAGATAGTGAGTTGACACTTATTCAGATATGTAAGCCTATTATTTACGAACACTAGAGTAGAGTTAACAAATTCCTCTATTTTCATTTAGAACACAATAACTTAATGAATATTTAGGAAAGCAGTTATTTGTTTATATATGTTGATTACAAATTAGTTTAATGTAATGTAGTGTAAAAAGTCACAGTAGAGGGTTATGAAAAGCCTCGACAACTTTAGAACGAAACAGTGGATAAAATCATTCGGAGCTTCATCGCCTTACAAAGCCTGACATAAAAGTACACACACGTCGAGTTAACCATTGAGTCAAACTGGCGCAGGAATTGCTAACCTCATGATGCTCATTATAGTTGCAGATTATCCATATTTACATTGACTCTATTGATACCCTTTCAGGAATCAGTTTTCTCATTTGAATTTACAGGAAACGCACTCATTCGCGTGGAGTACGTAGACAATAGTACTACTTGGAGATAGGGAAGAAAATAAAAACACCTGAATGCCCTGAGAAACAGTGCATCTTGGGAATATACTAACCTCTTAAAATGAAAAATGTTGATTCAAGACTGGTCCGTATCCAAACCTAGGTAAATTACTCTTACTGACCTCGCTGACCACTTACATCTTACGAATCTCACAATCCCTAGATCGGTTTGACTCTGCAATTAGCGTTACCTGTAGTATAGGCAACTTGTCTGCCTGACAACTGCTGTCGAGCAGTTACCTCAGAATTACTCACGAGCTGTTAAACATAGAAGTTGAAGGCGTATACAAGCTTCAAGATGCCTCAAAAGGATTATTCGAGTACGATGAGAGAGCAATATTGAAGTGGTGATGTGGCACTAGCATGTTAGGTAAGAAAAAAGAGTGGTGTTTGCTGGAGTGGTAAATTGGAAGTTGGAGCCGAGTAAACTAAAACGTCATACCCGATAATAAAATTTTTTTTGGTGGACTGAGGAAATGAAGACAACCCAATTTAAATCAGCGTGATAACCACGACTAACGATCGACGTTGAGTGACAGCCCTGTATCAAGTAGATAACTCAGTCGTATTATTTTCGTTACTTTTCATAGATTGCGTCTCAATGCTATTGTGAACTATTGAAACTATTATTACTACTTCTTTACTAATAATACTGTTACCAGCTGTTACGTCAATCGACGTTCTTCCCACATCCGAAATCGTAACTGAGTAAGTAGAGAATGTAAATAAAATCCAAAACCACAAGAAGATTTAAGAGGTAGTCGGATGGAAACCTAATTAACCTAGGTTTCATGCTTTTGTCACTCGTCAGCAAAGTGAACCTGAATTCCTAAGGGAACTAACATTACTTTGCAGATTCGATTCTGATGTCACTGAGCAATTCCGGCTGCGACCGACCGCCTGTAGAACTGAAATAAATACATCAACTGATCACTAGATAGTGACTAATGTCATGTTTACCAAGTTCTTTACAATGTTGATCAGATCCTACCGACCAAGCTGGACCATGACCACTAATCTAAGTGACTTGACATCGCTGACGCAGATATCAGTCACTACCCAGTGACAACTCAATGAATATTTCACCGCTCGGACAGCTCAGTGTCAATGGTCACAGATTGTGAAGTCGAGCTAATCAAAATCAAACGCATCAATCCCTTCAAGAATGTAGGTACACGCTGTTGACAACTGCCAAACAACACGAAAGCTAAATTAAGCTGGGTTACCTGCCGACTGCCCTCAAAATGCCTTGCATCTCAATAAACCTTGTTTCTCATGCTTTGTTCAAACACATACTGACCCAGTTTTCTCAATGAGACAGAAGTAAAGTATCCAGAGAAAGTACTAAATATGAATTCACTGGATCTATTAGCTCAGGTTAGATTGTAGTGTTATGACTCAAGCAGCCAAATTAGTGAACGACCAATTTACAACAACCTATTATTTGTTTAAAGTGATTCCTGATAGAAACTGTAAACCTTTGTCGACATGAACGAAGTGATGCAGTTTTCTAAATTTTTTTGAGAGAAGATACGTGAAATTGTACGAATGACCATTGATGTCAAAAGTCCTGATTATGAATACTGGGACTTAGGAATAAGTTAAAAACCAAGGATGGATCCGTGCATCATTTGAAAGTAATAACGCTCACGCACAATCACTTTAAGTGATCCCATACACTGATCGAAACCTAATACCCAACAGTTATTCAGTGCATAAATAGCTGCTCGATAATAGTAAACCCGAAAGGCAAGTATGATTGAATCAATAACAAAACCCTAAATAAATCAGTAAAGGATTAAGGTGAAAGCTCATTTATTTAATTTACAACCAAACCACATCTCCGTTAGTGGAGTTATTGCACCACAAAGTGTGCATATGCTACAAAATAGTCCAGATGCATTTAGCATCCTGAAATTGGAAATTCGGAAAGTAAATACTAGCCTTTAAGTAGACTTATTACAGAAAAACAATTAGGAGTAATCAAAGTGGAAAGAGAAAATGAAACATCTAAATAGAATGAGCATGTACCTTATGTGAATTAGAGCTAAGGGTGGGAGGTAATGCAGGACCTTCTGGAGATATATGGTTTTCAGGAGGTTTAACATGTTTACCATTTCTCTTAGATTTACGAGGTTTCGAGTTGGCTTCATTATCACTCTCGCTGCTACTGCTACTACCAGTTTCACTACTACTGCTGCTGCTGCTACTATCACTAGAACTTGAACTTGATCCGGATTCCCCACTATGTTCGTCGCTACTAGAAGACCTTGAAGTTGCTGAGCTTCGAGACGCCGATTCAGAGCGGACCGGATTTTCCGACCATTCTACAGTGACCCCAACCTCCGGAGGAAGAGCAGGACCTTCAGGAGGAGATATCTCTAACTCTGGAGGAAGTGCAGGACCTTCAGCAGTAGGTTCTTTCTTTAAGACTTCAATTAATGGTCTTTTAGGTTCCTCTTCGCTATCCTCGCTGCCGCTTTCGCTGCTGCTGGAGCTTCCACTACTGCTACTACTACTAGAGCTGCTGCTGCTTGATGAGCTGCTCGATGAGGCTGATACCCCGCGTTTTATGCGCTTACTTCTGACGCCTAAAAGCAAAACAAATTTCATGATATTAAATTGCAACTAAGTGATAACTAAAACTAAACTACCGCAGAAACACTAAATTACAACACCATCATGATAAAAAGAGGTCTGTTATCAGAATCGCTTCAAGCTCTGCGTTAGTCCAGACTCCAAGAGTCATGCATTTTCATTAGAACTAGAAATTCACCTCGAAGCAAGTTACCAGTAAGCATACGGCTAATAGTTATCTACGTACTTTGTGAAGATTCATACTTCTTAGCTATTGGTCACTGACTGAAGAATCAGTACATATGCAGCAATGGTTTATATATCTGATATTCAGTCGGTTTTTTCAGTTGTATCCGTGGTCCCACATAATATGAAGCACAAAATGACCTTGAGTCAAGTAAACAAGTCTCCAACTACGATGACTGTACTAAGAAAAAACAATCCAAATATTTATCTGTTTACCATTTGTTTCTAGAAAATTCAACGAAATCCAGCAAATATGTTACCTTTGTAAATCAATTAGAACTTCATAATTTAATTAAGTGGTTTGTAAATTTTAGAGAATGCGAATGAATAGCTGATGTACCTGGTTTGAAAAGACTTCCTGAGTTAGTATACAGCGATTATAAAATGAACGCTACAACCACTAAGCCACCACTCCGCAAAGCAAATTAAGGTTAAATTCATTGGTACGCGTAACAGTCAATAATCTTGAGTTGATCTATTTATTCGGTCTATTATAAATGGGGTAAGAAAATAGTTAAAACTAACAGTCTGAAATAATTTAAAGCGTTTTGGGTGCGTTTACTTTGTGTGAAGATAAATGTTACTAATATGCATCCCTGATTGCATAAAAGAATAATTACAACATGCAAGTATACTGTGACTACGTTACCACTTAGTCCTTGTCATTTCAACTCAAAATAATCTTACGGAATTAACTGAATTGCAGTTAAAATAATTTCATATATAGATTCAGATAACCTTACGATAGAATAAAACCAAACTCAAATACAGTATTTGAAACCAACAAGCAAAAGTATGTCATATTCAGTAACACATGCACATAAAACATCAACTGACCTTCGACCATTCGGGAATTCGAAGGTCTTTCTGAAGTATTCGGGGGTAATGTTGGTCCCTCAGGACTTGGTAGACGATTATACTGACGCCTATCTAGGGATACATTTTCATAACCAGATGATGTCTCTCTCCTTTTAACTTGATTGGATTGGTGACTATGTCGGTAACCATGATCTCTGAGAGACCAATCAGATTCTCTCGGGCGAGTGCGAGTTGGTTCCGGACTTGCATTTCGCCCACGTAACCCAGAATCGTGTCGGTACTTGTTAGATGAGTGGTAATCATAATGACTAGGCGGATCAGGACCTTCATATTTTCTGGAGATTTCAGCAAAACTATCTTTTCTTGGTTGCTCTGAATAACCCGATCGGTGATCCCTCTCATTGAATTCGACAAGGTTATGCTGTCGAGGCTCAGCATTATGAGTACGCTTGTGAGCTCGATAATGTTCATTATTGTGAGACGGAGATCTTTTGTAGGTCTTGTGTAAATAATCGTTGCTATGTCTTTGTTTACCATGCTTTTTGGAATGTTTATGGGTTTTTGATCGTTTTTCGTTACCGTAATAGCTACTCTCCGGCATTTCTGGTGGACTGCGACGTCTGCCAGCCATCAAATCTTTTCTCCAGTCAGTGAGTGATGACCGCCTATTGGAAGGAGAAGATATTATTAATATTGTTTGGTGAATTTCTACAAAGTAACAAAAAACTTCTGGACACGTTCACTAAGCTAAACAAACAGTAAATTTAAAATTTAAATATATCGTAATCAGTAAATTTAAAAAAACATATAGAATCCACATTGAAAGTACGTATGAGATTACTTACGGTTTTTGTTCTAATTTAGAGGGAGATGTGGACCGCTGACGACGGTGACGAGAGCGCGAATGTGATCTACGACGTTTGGTGTCAACTGGAGACCTCTCATGAGAATGGCGGTGACGGCGACGGCGATGACGCGGTTCAGGTGAATGAGACGAACTGGTTTCATCTCGATGAGTAGCTCGATTGCTTTCTTTATCCTGAAATTTCACAACAAACCACTGTTATAATTTATGTTTGTAGATAAAGTCTTTGGTCACTAAAAGTTACATCACAAAGTGAATTATAAAGAAACATTATCAGGCCTGTAACAAGTATATATTAACGCAATAAAATAGCCCAACAAGCATGGTCATATTACTACCTTAAAAATAATAACCCATAAACAGGATAAAAAGGCAAAACGATTCAGTAAAAGCGCTAGTCTAAAAGCAAAACTTACAAGATTCTCACGATTTTGTGTAGAGGTAATAGTAGTTGCTGTAGTAGGTGGATGAGGAGATGGTGATGATGTACGAGAAGGAGAACGATTGCGAACAGTAACAGCTGCAAAAATGAACATAATGATTCTGATAAGTATGTTCCGACTTTCGTAGCATTAACTTGGAACAATCAAAAGTGTGATTTTAAGGCAGTGTTTTAAGAATGAAAAAAGCATTACCTCTAGCAACATTTCAAATCTTTCGCTAATAAATGGTAAATTAGTTGTGAAGTGGTAGTTTTTGACCATCGATGTCTACGAAACATCTCTCGCATTAGCTGGGGTCACCGAGTAAGTAATAACGAGGTTAGACGATGGGTGTTAGGCAAATGTGGTAAATCAGTCAATGAGGTTGTGAATCTTCATCGACTGAAGTGGTTGGGACATGTGTTGCGTATGCCCAACCACCGTCTTCCTCGACGCGCAATGCTGGCTGATATAGGAATAGGATGGAAGAGAGTTAGAGGCGGCCAAACGAAAACGTGGTACCAGTCCATGAAGTCACTAACTGCCGATTTGAGTCGTGTCGGTAGCTGCAGACTACCTAGATGGGGTCCTCGCGATTACCGTAACCAGTGGCTAGGAACACTGAGTGACATGACCCAGAATCGGTCACAATGGCGCAGATGTATTCACTCATTGTTCTCCCTTAAATCATGAGCTTTAAATTATTCCATAGGTTTCTTTCTACGTTTCCTGAACCACATTCTATATGTTCACACTCCTTGTTACTATTATTATTTTATTTTATTGAAGTAACTTCTACTAATGGTGGTGGTGGTGATAATCTTGCGGTGCCATAGAGGTATGGCAACTTGAACCGATACGTACATGCGCGAGGTTGTATGCTGATTATACATACACATACATACAGAAATGAAGTAGTTATATGAAAAGTTAGTTTGATGTTTATCGCTTGCTTTATTAAAAACGGAAATAGTTCTTTTGTTCATTTAAACGAAATAACTATAGATAGTATCTCATGAAGTAGGACGAAGAGAATATTTACTACCACTGGATTCCACTAAAAGTCTTTTAATTGATTTTATTAGTCTTTTGGAAATAAGTTATAATTAATAGAAACACAGTAAACAATTAGATTCACCAATACTTATGCTTCGATGAAAGGATTGAATTTGCTCATAGTAACTCATGGAATCTGTCTGAATCTTAAAAGTCCAAGGGTAATCAATTTCTGCACCCGTTAAACTGATAGAGGTAACATTATATAATCCAGACATTTTATGGACTTATATCCGTGCGCACAATAAAATTCAAATAAAATGCACTAAAATAATGCAGGGTCTTGTACACCTTAAGTTAAAATGTGAGGACAGAGTATATACTCCATTCGGAAACCCATGTTGCACGACTCATTTGCACCAACATCTAGATTATGGATAAGGACTTAAATACGGACCATTGCCTATATATGAAAACTGAATTATAGTATGTTAGTAGAGAACGAAGTATCCGTTAATGACACGAAATGTTCAATCACTCAATCAGTTACGACACAGAACTTGGTACATGTGTACATCAGTTTGAGTTGCCATAAATAAATTAGTAGATATAGGTTAAATTGTTAGACCAAATCCCAGAGTAGGGGAGGTAGTAACTGAGTTAGTATTAATGGGAAGGAATAGAGATCGGAGGTGAGATTTAAGAAAATATGATTCAGTAAACAGAATATTATGGTAAGTTCAGAAACTCAGAATTTGGAGGAAGACGAGAAGTGGATGCACCTGCTCCATTGCAAACGATTTTGAGCCATGTCACCCAAAGTCCCTAACAAATGGTTACGATCATCTTGCAGACCTCAACCAGGTAGTCTGCACCTATTAACATGGCTCAGCCCAATTGTCAATGACTTCATGGACTGATGCCATGTTTTGGTTTGGCCGCCCCTAGCTTTCTTCCAGCCTACTCCCACATCAGACAGCATTACTCGTCGAGGTAGGCGGTGGTCAGGCATACGTAACACATGTCCTAACCACCTCAGCTGATGAAGGTTTACTACTCCATCAATAGACTTACTGTATTTACCTAGTACTCTATCCCTAACCCACGTATTGCTTACTCGGTGGTCCCAGTAAACACGATCAATGGCCTTGAAGACATCTATGATCGAATACTAGCAGCTAAAGAATATCCTCTATTCTTAATAGCCATGCTTCGCATCTATAAAGTAAAACGGATCGAACTACTGCGCAGTAAACGTCCTTTGGTCAGTAGTCGGATGTCTCGCCTACGCCACAAATGACGTAAATCCCCAAAGGCTAGTCGGGCCTTACGTAAACGGGCCGAGATTTCAGCAGACACAAGACCGTCAGGACTGATGAGGCTCTCAAGATAAGTTCGCTTACGATTAACCAACCTACACAATCTATAACGCCAAAATATACAAGATCACCTTCTAAACTGATATATTTGCAGTTCCTGGTAAATAAGGTAAATCATACAGTGAGGTTGTAAACTTATACTGATTAAAACCAGGTTCTACATAACATAATTCGTGACTAATTAAATAAAGGTTATATTCATGTCAGACTAACATCTACTCTAACGTATAATCACAATAAGAGTAGAACTAAATAAACGTTAAAATCGCCAAAGCCAAAAATTGGTATGTATGTTAGGCCATTGACGTAGACTCCCTTGATATCTTCGGAAAGGCATGATATTAAGTGTCAATTGGATGAGCATGAACTCACTAGCTGTTTCATATGTTCTGACTCAATTCACTAGTATCATATAAAAACAATAAGGTTCACAAAATGTAAATAAAATTTCGTATATCAGTTCGTCCAAACCAGTTGGTTTGAATCATAAGACTCGAAATCGTTGGCTTCGTACAGTAGTAACAGCAAGGAACTTACGAAATATTTGTGCAGATGACTGTCCAATATCTGGAAGAGAGGTTCATGGAAAACTTAACTACTGAAAAGTGGAACCTAACTGTTATAATTAAATTATTGAGTGAAAAATCAAAATAAAATGGTAATGATGTAGATTTAAGTTATGACAATAATGACATTTACAACTATTCTGAAAGCCTGTGCTCCTTTACTAACACGCCAAATGAACACATTTTTATGTAAAATATAGACATATTATACATTTACTTAATCACATAAATGCAATTTTGAATGAACTATTTCATTTCAACAGAACAGGATGTGAGAAATAATAATGAAGTTGAAAAACAGGATTTTCAGGGACCTCCGAGAAAAGAATCGTTTAGCAGGAAGGTTTGATTATTGTCAAACTACATCACATAGAGGCCACAATCAATAGTTATTAAAAGACGCTATGATTGATAATCTATAAACTAATTAACAAATTATAACTGCGTAAGTTAAATAAGTCTTCTTTGTTTTTCTATTTATGAATATGAAGTCTACAATGAACATATTCCATACAAAATGCATACTTTGTGCCTCTCCAGATTCCACCACTCCATTGCTTTTGACACTCGAAACGCGTTTCTGGTTATCCATTTGTTCAGAACTCAGGTTAGATAATCTACCAGACCCTTTCGGAATTAGTTCACTTTCTTTACGTCGCATTTCGTGGACGAGCTTTTCATCCTCCTACGAAAAAAATACCAATTAAGTACCACTTAATAGTTAATCATCTGTAAGGCTCAAATCGACAAAATAAAATCAGATTTTGACACTTTTTTCGTGACATCAACGGAAATCAAGTGACTCAGAAATCGTAGTCCATGTGCTGTTATATTCAAAATTCATTACTATGATCATGTAGTCAATAGCTTGTAAACATTTATGACCATAAGAAATCATATAAACCAAGAAATGACGTCAATGAGTGATAGTCGACGACTTTATTAGTTGACTTACCATCCTTCACTAATGCTCTGTATCAACGTCAACACTGTTTATTTGGTGATTTAGATAAACTTAAGTAATGTTTCGAAGACATCTATGATCAAATACCAGTGACTTAGGAACGTTTCCTATTTTTAAAGGACACAACTTACATCTATGTAAAACAGGCCGAAATACTGTCCATGCTCACCCTTTGGTTGACAGACGGAGACCTTGTGTGCGCCACAGATGATGTAAATTGTCAAAAGCCGAACGAACTTTCAAATTTGAGCCGAAATCTCATCGGACATCAGTCCAACAGGGATAGAAGACTTATAGAGTAAGCGAAATGCTCGAAAAGTCCAACCACTTCCGAAGTAAACGAGCGTGATATAATTGATAAGGCAATCGGAGAATAGTGTTAACCGTAATTAGATAACGAACATCTTAATCAGTGAACCGGAGCAACAATTAATGTACTCGACCGACCTCAAACAGCTGTCCCTTGGACACTGCGGTCACACTCTCAGGTCATCACGACCTCCTCTAATCCTCTTTCTCTTTCAGGTTCCTCAAGAATGACCCTTCCACGGTGTGGGCAACCGGGAAGTGATAACCGCCCTCATACCTCTAACAGCACAAGAGATCATTTTGCTCGAGTTCAAATCCCACCCTCAACCCTCAATAACTCCCTTATTCCCACGACTAACCCGACGAGCCTAACCTTATCACCTCACGCCTCTAATGCTAATGGTTTGAGTTCACAAAACGTTATTCCTGGTCTCCTGAAACCTCGCACTAAACTACATATCGGAGCTTTTAACGTTCGAACCTTAGGCCAAATAGGACAACAGGCCTCCCTAGCCATGACCCTTAATTCTCGTTCCATCGATGTCTGCTGTGTCTCCGAAACGCGTATACAGGATCCAAGTACAATCATTCACCTGACCTCACCTTGTGAAAACAAAGAACCGGTCCGGTTCACCCTTCGTGTTTCCGGAGACCCCACCGCTACCACTCGAGGCCTTGCCGGTGTAGGTATAGCACTAAGTTCAAAAGCTGAACAGGCTCTCCTTGACTGGATTCCCATAGACAGTCGGTTATGCGCTGTCCGTCTAAACGGGACGGTAAGAACTCGGAAAGATAGGGACACACGCCGTTGCCTCTTTGTTGTCTCTGCCTACGCTCCCACTGATTGCAGCTCAGATGAAGTAAAAGATGAATTTTACAGAAAGCTTTCAGACCTCCTTCGTAAAGCTAAGCGTACTGATGTAGTGATTATGGCTGGTGACTTTAATGCCCAAGTAGGTAGATTAGACGAAACTGAAAGGCACCTAGGTGGATCCTATGGTGTCGAGGCCCAACGAACAGATAATGGCGACCGTTTATTACAACTGTGCTCAGATAATCGTCTATTTCTCGCAAGCACTAACTTTAAACATAAAGAAAGACATAAGTTGACATGGCGGCCTCCACAGTCAACTCAACGTTGGTCTCAAATAGACCACATTGCTATCAGCCACCGTTGGAGAGGCTCGATAGAAGACTGCCGCTCATTTTGGAGCACATGTTTAGACTCAGACCACGCTTTAATACGAGCGCGTATTAGTCTGCGTCTCACTGGACGTAAAAGACCCACGGCAAAGATCCCCATAAGAGTCCAACTTAATGATGAACAAGTCAAGAATATATTTCAGGAACAACTCAAAAATCAATTAGTCAACTGTATAAACGATACCCACCCCGAGTCAGCTTGGAATGATATCCAAAAAGCTGTTGAAACAGCAGTGATATCTACTAGTAAACTAAACCAAAAAGTTAGGAAAACTCAGTGGATTTCACCTGCATCTACTGAACTGATAGATGCTTGGCAACACATCCCGTCTAGTCCTAAATACGATGAGGAGCGAAGGCAACTTAAACGCAAACTGGTTAAAAGCTTACGAAATGATCGTGAGCAGTGGTGGGTAGCGAAAGCTAAAGTGATGGAAAAGGCAGTGGCAATAGGTAACAGTAGGCAACTGTTCAGACTTATCAAGGAAACGGGCATCAAAAATCCAACTGTAAGTGAAACTATCGCAGAAAAAGATGGGAGCACTATTCACTGTCAATCCAGAAGGTTGGGCCGATGGGCAGAACACTTTACGGAACAGTTCAATTGGCCCTCGGCGTCATCCCAGTTGCCCACCATTCCCAAACAATCTGAATGGCAAGTTAATACTGGTCCCCCAAGCCTTAGTGAGGTTGAGAAGGCTATAGGGAACCTAAAGCGAGGTAGAGCAGCAGGACCCGATGGGTTGACCCCTGAGATATTTAGGGATGGTGGTCCAGTTTTAGCAGCGAGATTAACCGGGATCCTGTCTAGAATCTGGGAATTGGGCGTAATCCCACCCGACTGGTCTCAAACACTAATTGTTCCAATCTATAAGAAAGGACAGAAGTCCTCCTGTGACAATTACCGAGGAATCAGCTTAACTAATATAGTGTCCAAAATATTAGCTTCAATCATACTTCGACGCCTAACTAAAGCTCGTGAAGAGCAGACTAGAGAGAACCAAGGTGGTTTCAGACCTGGACGTGGCTGCATAGACCACCTATTCACACTTCGGCAGGTTCTAGAACATAGACACACTTTTAGACGCCCAACAATAGTTGTATTCCTTGACCTTAAGGCGGCATTCGACTCTATCGATCGTAAGGTTATGTGGCAATGTCTGTCAATGAAAGGCGTACCAGAGAAGTACATTAACCTTATACAAGCTCTCTACTCGAACACCACATGTCAAGTGAGAGCTTATGGCAGATTGTCATCAGAACTGATTACCTCAAGTGGTGTTCGTCAAGGTTGCCCGCTTTCCCCATTTTTATTTAATTTTATCATTGATATACTTTTAGAGTTGACATTTTCATCGTCTGACTTCGGCGGGGTTGACCTCCTTCCAGGAGATAAACTAGCTGACTTAGAATATGCAGATGATATAGTCCTCTTAGGCGAAGATGCTGATAAAATGCAGAATCTTTTGACTACCTTAAACAAGAATGTAAGGATGTTTGGGATGCGATTCTCCCCACCCAAATGCAAAATGTTACTTCAGGATTGGATTGATTCGACACCGAAGTTAGTGATAGGGAGTGAGGCAGTTGAACGTGTTGACCGCTTCACTTATCTTGGCAGCCTCATCAGCCCTGACGGTCTGGTGTCTGCTGAAATCTCTGCGCGCATACATAAGGCCCGATTAGCTTTTTGGAATTTGCGTCATCTGTGGCGTAGGCGGGACATCCGACTACTGACCAAAGGACGCGTTTACTGCGCAGTAGTTCGGTCTGTCTTACTTTATGGATGCGAAACATGGCCATTAAGGATAGAGGATATTCGTCGGCTCCTGGTATTCGATCATAGATGTCTTCGAAGCATTGCTCGTGTTTTCTGGGACCACCGAGTAAGCAATACGTGGGTTAGGAATAGAGTACTAGGTAGATACGGTAAGCCTATTGATGAAGTAGTAAATCTTCATCAGCTAAGGTGGTTAGGACATGTGTTACGTATGCCTGACCACCGCCTACCTCGACGAGTAATGCTGTCTGGTGTAGGAGTAGGCTGGAAGAAAGCTAGGGGCGGCCAAACCAAAACATGGCTCCAGTCCATGAAGTCATTGACAATTGGGCTGAGCCATGTTAATAGGTGCAGACTACCTGGTTGGGGTCCGCGTGACGCTCGTAATAAATGGTTAGAGACTTTGGGTGATATGGCTCAAAATCGTTGGCAATGGCGCAGGTGCATCCATTCCTTGTCTTCCTCCAAATCCTAAATTTCTGAACTTATCATAATTTTCTCTTTACTGGATCATATTTTCTTAAATCTTCTCGGTCTCTATTCCCTTCCATGAATACTAACTCTGTTACTACCTTCCCCACTCTGGGATTTGATTCGCCAATTTAATCTCTATCTGCTAATTGAGGCATGGCAACTTGAACTGACGTACTCATGTACCAAGTTCTACGTTGCGACTGTCTGTCTGTCTGTCTGAACAGTAGGTTAGATTTAAATGACATGATTAGTAGTATGTACAATCGACCACGCTCAAGAAAGCCATGTGACCGGTCCCAAGCAGTCTTTCTTGGACACGGTAGTTACGCCTCTAGGTCTTTACGACCAATTCTAACCCAATTAGCTTCCCGGGTCCATCAAGAACTCTTCAAAGGAGTGGGCAACCGGGAAGTGATACCCGCCCTCATATCTCCAACAGCACTCGAGATCACTCCGTTCAGAATCAACATGAAGACGTAACCCAAGGTCCAATATATTGACAGTGGATGACAGTTTAATAGACTGACATACGTCTCGTTTACAAAAAGAGAGCGTAGACAAGTGGACAGAAAATAAATGAGTATGCAAAACGGCCGGTATCCTATTTCTCAAACATAAAGATGCATTAAAATCTGTTCACTAAGAGTTCTTTAGTGTATATCCTGAATGAATAATCAGTGTCAAAAAGAATAAGATATGGAATATGTATATGGACCATAAATAATACATTACGAATATTATAGAAACTTCGGATAAAGTTAATATAGTGTTATCATTACAACCTCCTAACTGTAATCATCCTAAATAAGCACACAAGCAAAAACAACAAGTATTAACTCAAAAGATTACCTGACGCTTCGCTATCTCTTCCTTTTTGGCCTCCAAGAAAGCAGCTGGGACACCATCTGGTGTTTGCATGGCTGATAGCAAAAGATCCCATAATTCAGATAAGAATATTCTTGCATTTTTGCTGTTTAGGAAACCTGTTATATTAATCTGTATTTCCTTTGGATCTGGGTGCTAGAACAAATAGAAAATGACATGTAAGTTGGGGGAAGAGAATGTCTATTTAACTGGTAGAATAAAAATTAATTATCAAGTAAATAAATCTTCAGACAAGCTCAAATGTGTACCGGCAGCGCACTCAGTGCGTCGCAGGAGACCTGAGTTCCACCATTGTTTGTCGATGAATATTCCAAAAGACCTGAAAATTTAATCGAAACCAACTTTAAAATTGGAAAACGAAATCATTAATATAAATTAATTTAAAAACAGAATAATGTTTTAACTAATTCCTAAATTCCAAAAGTAAAAGAATCACAACCGCGTTAACGCGCAATTTTTACATCACTACTGACCCAGCATGCTAAAATACTTATAGTGGTTGACTTAAGTGTGGAAATTTCACCGAAATTAACAGGATTTCCAGGAAACCCAACTTCATAGTTTCGAGTCTCTGTAAAGGCAATAGGTAAACAGTCTATCCTGTTTTAGTGAACAAGATTAAGAGCAGTGAACAAAATACAGTGGCAAATTTGCATAGATAATGCTTAACATCGCTAGTACCGAACAATCTGAACTTACGCAGGAAATCAAAGCACTGTTATGGTAAAAACTGACTGGAAAACGAGTCAACGATGTACAGCAATAGCTAGGCAGACGGCAAGATACTGAACACCTAAATATCGCATGGCCCCGATGTACAAGTCGCCAAATTATCACGGAAGACTTTCTTAAAAAGATTGGTATCCCACATGCATAGTTTCCATCTAGAATAACGAAGCATAGTCAGTTATGACTCATCTTAACATACTTTAATCATGAAGAAAGATTTAACGGTGGAATTTTAGTCATCTAGTCTGATATGCATGAAAGTCCAAACGACTAAAATACTTTTAGATTCGCCACGTTTGTACTCTAAGATTAACTTATACACTTGATGACCATAAATAAGCATCCCATCACTGAATGGCAATGATACTAGCACAGGAAACCAATTTCATAAAAACGTATCCTTGAATGATTCGCACTGTAGTTGTATTCTTCACATGCTTTTCGAAACTACAGCTACTCTGCTCTCCGAGTGATGTAAGAGTAAGCACCAAACAACCAATAGAAGTTAATACTTGAAACCCCCAGTGATGTAAGTGAACTAGTTCTTAGAATTTGTAACCCAGCAGTTTTTCCCATAACACCATACCTTGTTTTAAACTATTTTGAAATTATATACATACATACAAGCATAAGATTACCAATACGACTATTCCAGCTACTTTTAACGGACAGTGAATGTATCTTAAGAGTAACTGGTGGCTAAAACTGCCTAAAGGTATTTCTAAGACAAAATATCCAGGACCCTAGTTACAACTTGCAGTACTTAGCCATGATCTTTATTTTAACTAAAACTGACGCTCCTATGAAAAAAGAAAGCTCAAAAAATGTACAAGACTTACGCGTTCCTCCAACTGGTTGAAAATGTAATCACAGACGACTTCATCCTCAAAGTTAAGAAGTTCTGTTATACGTTTAACAATCCACGGCCTTATTGACTCCAAATTAATCTTTGACATGTCAACCTACAAATAAGTAATGTGCAAAGTTCATGCCTTTTGCGTCAAGTTTTCGCCGAACTTCATCGTTTTCATCAACTTTTTCTTTTTGTCTGCAAACCTAGCATCTTGTTCAGCACTTGTACCCTAAATATGCATTGAAATAACTAGAAACAACAAGAGAAACCTTGAAAAAACCAGCATCGGTCATCCCAGTTCAGTATTAGGAATAGTAAGATACGTCCTCCTTGAAGGATTAAACAAAGTGTGCTCAATCCTCAATATCATCCACTGTTTCCGTTTTTAGGAGAGAAGGCTAGATTATCTGTGTTTTTTCTGTCCATGGGAATCCTCCAGTTTATCCTACTTATTTTTGAATGTGTCGACTGATAGAGTTGTATGTATATTCATTGAGGCAGAGTTTCTACCCGTTGACTCTTTTGTAGTAGGATTATTAATCAGCTGATAGATAATTAATCCTAGGCCAATGAACTTTTTGTTTTAACCTTGAAAATATTCTCTCCTTTAAGATAAGAAAAAGGAGAGGATGTCAAATGGCCTTCTCAACCTCCCACCAACAGCCGCTGAACATCTAGATTGAGATGGTCAGGCATCAGACTCTTAATCAACAACGTTAGACAAGTATCTGGACTTGAAAGTGCAACACAACAAAGTAGTAACTTCAAGCAAATCATTCTTAAAAGCTCACTATATTTAGTCTCTTAAGAGCTGGCTTGTCACTCCAGATCCATACTCCACTAGATGTTAACCACAGCTCGCACCAACGAAATGATAGAAACTTCCCTCCCTTCATTCGTTTTTGCAGTAATGGAGGGGTCTAGGTCGAAACCACTCGAAATCATGGAACTATTGCACTTCAAAATCCTAGTATGATAGCTCACTAGTAAACATGGACTAACAGTAAAGTCACTGATGCAGAACTGCAACTTGATGACTTCCAACCATCTCGTAAGGACAGGTTCAATCAATTAGGAAGTGGTGTAGCACTGTATGCCCCCTTTCTTTGGTGCCTATGAAATTATTACCCTAAAACTTACTCATGGTAATGTTTTATGGTGCAATCTAAGGGAAGTCGTGGATCCTGTTTGGTTTGGGCCCTCTCTGGCGTTGCAGATTTTCTAACCAAGTTTTTCAGGAAATCCTTTCAGCCTTACACCTAAAGTTTACCCATATACTGCTAATGGGTTACCTTAATGTCCCCTATCCCTCCTCGACGGATCACAAATTAAAGTTAGTGTCCGGCTTTAGGAGCCTGATCGTTGATCATGAGCTACGCAACAACGTAACTCAATGTGCCCGTTGGGAGTCCACAGGGAACTCCATTAGATTAGGTTGTGTCCTTACTACTTCAGAAACCCAAGTCTCACACATGGAAGTTCTAAGCCTAACGGGTAATAACGACTACGGCTTCTAACTATTTGAACTTATTCTACTTTATGTCCATTTAAAACTCACAGTATGTATGGACTGCCACCGTACAAACGGAAGTGCACCCGATATATGACCAAGTTACTCTTAAGGTATTACCAGGGCAATTTCTAACGATTGAACCCACTCTTACAGATGAGAATAAATCAGAAGGCACGAAGGGTGGAAAAGAACTTATATTAGGTTGTGAATAGAGCGGCAATTGAAAAGCAACGTCTAGGCTGGCAAACTATAGAGAGATTTGCTTTCCACCGTATGGCGTGACGTGATCTGGTGATGATGCCTGACCGAGTGCCTTCAACTAGTAGTGTCCGCTAAAACAAACATGGTCAGCATCAATGTCGAGGACCTATGTAACTATTTATTTTGGGGATTATTTGCCGCTACAAAACGAAGAGAGAATTAGGTCGAACCTGGAAAACCTGCAATTTCTAAGCTACGAAAACCCTATTGACGTGGACGAAATATCATATTGTATTAAACACACACCCCGTTAGTTCATTGATTATCATACCTCTCCTCGCCTGCTTCATAGTAAACCTAAGTTCATCTCTTGGGTGAAGTCCAGTACACTCTCAAAGTCATCAGGAGTAAACGAGTAACTTAGGACCTATGATAACTCTCCAGTGACCCAGTGGATTGGCTATCATACAGAGCTCTACACAACAAATGCATCTTGAAGTTCATGTAGGATAGGGAGAACTATAGAACTTCCCTGATGAGGTCTATGGAACTCCGTGATAAGCCTTTGTAGAGTCGTATGAGGAGAACTGATAACCTGACCCCTAGTTTGTCGGATAAGTACTGAATTATGGCAGTGAGCCTGCTCATTCTGAATTTGTTAATCTACTAGCCAAAGAATTACAATTTAACTTTTCTTTAACCGGTGTTCCGATTCTAATCATCACCCACCAGATCGTCTCCACCGCCGCTCCAAGTGTTGTGAAATCTGAGCCTTATATTGCCAAAGCGATATTGGGGAGTCTAAATCTATACAAGCCTTCTGACTTAGATGGAATTCGTCCCAAAGCCGTTAGAGAATGTGCGTATCTACTTCGTTTCCCTCGTCACATTCCCCCCTTTACATTCTGTTTGACTCTAGTTGGGGGGGGGGTTCACTGATGTACGTCGAGGTGTGTAGAGTTTATTTCATAGTCTCACTACCTTCTTGGTTGTCCTTCTCGAAACGTGTCCCAAGTGGTAGTGGGGGGGGGCAAAGACATTATATAAGATTGCTCAGGGTGTAGACTTAGGTATTTATTGAAAACAGAAATGAAAAGATCGAGAGTCATCCTTCTTAAAGTCCTACAGATAAACTCAAAAATTGAGTGGACTTCACTGGCTGAAGAATGCCAAATGGAAGAGGTACCAAAGGAACAAGCAAAAATCCATCATCCTGTGGTTCAGGAATATCAGGATGGAATGTGTTTATCGTCACCGAATCCGGACCACAACACTCAAGGTAATGTTGCCTTTTCTTATCATGTAGCCATATGGAAGCCTACTGTCGTATCCCACAAACCTCTTTAGGACGGCTTGGTAGTTTATCCTATCCCAATCTCTTCATTTATTTAGTTACTACCCAGTGGGCTCAGGATTTCTTTGCTTAAGGAATTAACTACTAAAATCTTCGACGTCCAGTTGTGTAGAGTTTCGGAAGACCTACTTTAAAATTCTGTTAATCGCTTTTATAGATATGGGCAAGCTGTCGTCGATGATATTTCCGTTTAGAAGAGCATCAAATTTATTATACCAGGGCTATAGTACAGCTGTTACAATTTCTTGGCTATCCAAGGTTGTAACAAGTAACTTAGGTTGAGGTGACAGTGTTAAATGTGCACGTCTAGGCACTCTTGTAAACTTCGATCGTAGGCTTGTAGCAATGAGTATTTCTGTGATCAGTTTTAAATGTACTGAGTCAGAATGTCATAATAAGTCACAACATTTTGTTTAAGGACGTTGTAGATAATGATGGAGAATCATATTTCTCTGGCTTGAATTTCATTGTTTCCTGAACGATTCTCTTCCTGGCTACAGTCTGTCAAGTCTAATCTAAATTTTAGAGCTTGTTTTTCTTAGCAAGCGGTGAAGAAGATATGAGTAATATCTATTCAGATTCCTTTATTGTATCCATAGTATTCCGTAGTGGTCTAGGAGATCTTAATGAGAATACGTAGCTAGGAGTCAATCGTTTGGTTGCAGGGTGACCCTGATTTACTCGTAGAAGTCTTAGGATTGCTTACTGTTGGGCATGATCATGCTTTTCTACGTCAGATAACAAAATGATTCCACTTCCTTAATGTTAACTAGTTTAAGAGATTTTAGTCTCAAAGCATAGTTTGGTATATTAATATTTGATGGAAGATACAACTTGTAATTTGTGGATATTTACAGTTGCCAAATCAGCCGACTGAACTGCTACGATTGAGCGATTGCGGGAGCTCAGAATACTATTGCCTTGCTTCTACTGACCAAAGGCTTTTAACTAATCGAGTATTGACCATGTTTATTATTCCCACAACCCAACGGAATAACAACAAGTCGTCAGAAAACGATTAATTACTCTGTGTACAATAGGAGCGATGACAATAACAATATCAATAACAACAGCAATAGCAGTAACAATAGTTTAGAATAGGGAAATAAATATACAAAGTTATTAGAAATATACTTCTGAATAGTGTTGACTCCAACAGTACATAAACGTTCGGCCAATCGTTCCTGAACTAATGGCTGCTAACAATCGAACTCGACTCAACCAAACAACATTCAGTGGTACCACTGTTCAACTTCCTTAACACTCCCCGGCAAAAAGGGCGTAGAATTGTTTTCCCTCTTCTTACACGACCTGGGCTTCTCGGGGTGGGCCTACAATAGAGACTAAAACACACAAACGAACCCATCCAACAACACGCGTTTGCAGTCATAAACTATGAACATACTCGTCATTCATTTCTCCCCTGCGTATAAGTTGTCACTCTTACATCAAACCTACTAATAAGACAACCAAGCTCCACAGGTGCAGCAACAGGAACGATAGCAAACGGGTTACTTATGAGATGAGTCGTGCTTAGAAACATTAAATTAAACAATAGAGAAAGATGAGTATATACAAATGAATTAACACCTACTACTTGAAGTAAGTTTTGTAGACAGTTATCTTCCAGGACTTATAACAGTACGCCTGAAAGATACTTATCATTCACCCTTACCATACCTTAGATGAAGCACCTAAGTATTCTGCATCATGTTCGGGTGCTTCGTCAACACTGACAAACGACCTCATTAATTAGGAAAATCAACTACCTCATAATTCTGTAGATTTTACTCATCACAGCCTTCTAGTAAACATAGATTTCTCACGTCTCTCGTCAACAATCCATTTCTGGTTTTCACCTCTACAGTTCGTACAAGATTGTCCTCGCCTGTATAGATGTTTACCACTATGCCGAGTGGCCATCGATCTGACGTCGATTTTTCAGCTACTAGTATAACATCGCCAACCTGTATGGCGTTTTCCATTTATCTCATGTTTGCATTGTCATGATGTTCTTCTTCAACCATCTCTGCCAAAACGAACTCGATCAGTGCTTCGCTTGTTTCCATCTCCGGGAAAGTGGATCCTTCTGACAATTGTCTACGCAGAAGCCTTCGTTGCATCTGAGTTAAAGCAACTTATTAGGCGTCAAAATATCAAAATCTCTGACGTCATCGGTAACTGGATATTATTATTATTCTGAAATTCAGTAACAGCCTATTATTCAAAATTCTCTCTACTTCACTTAGGAAGGTTTCCAGCGTTTCATCATTTAAGTTCTGACCTTTCATCATTGCACTTAAGACCCGTTTTATGATTCATATAAGCCTTTCCTAGAGACCACCTCAATGGCTAGCATAAGGGGGATTAAATTTTTACTCGATGTCTCTCTTTATCAACTCCTCATGAATTTTTTCTTTCGAGTCCTTTAAACACTTCTGTATCTGCATGTGGCCACCTACCATATTAGTCCCTCTATCGCTAAATAATACCTTTGGCAATCCCCTGCGGTTTATAAACCTAAAGAGCGCTAAAAGGAATGCATCAGCCGACAAGGTGTGAACCATTTCTATGTGTACAGCCTTCATTTTGAGGCACATGAACAAGCAACCGTACCTCTTGCACGTTTCCCTTCCTCTTTACCACAAATACTCCAAATTAATCTATTTCGACATACTTGAAAGGGCAGTTACCAATCTTCATTTTCCAGCTTGGAAGTGGGCTCATCAGTAATTGACCTTCACCAGCATTCCCCTTTCTGCACTCCAATCACCTACTTATCACTCTTCTCGTCGTTGCTCCACCCTTGAGAATCCAGTACCTGGCTCAGATGCTTGCTAGTACTCTAGTGGCTCCTAAGTGGCCCTCGATACTGTGGTAATGGCAAATAATCAAATGTGAAGTTGGGTGATCACTTGGCAAAATAATTGGGTGCGTAATTCTAGGTGACATGCTATGGTCTAAACGTCCGCTTATACAAACTACTTCATTTACGACTATTGGGTTTAAACGTTCTGGACGCACTTTAAGTTCTAAATAGTCTGAGCTAGCATTTGTTTTTACGTCCCCCCCAGGCCTCCCATTGTGTAGCCTTTATAATAACTGTTTCTGCTGTTCGCAACTCCGTGATACTTAGCCGCCCCACTTTCAAACTGTTGTTATGCCCTCCACCATACATCATCTTCAAGTACTCGACGTATCTCAGAAGCCAAGCGGTAGCTTTCATCAGTTTATACCAGCTAGAATAATACTCAAATAGCGGTTGTATACATAAACTTCTCTCAACGGTTTGAATCAAGGCCACGTTCGATCTGAATTTTAACGAGGTTTAACATACAATTGGTTCTTCTTCCCTATTTGGCCATTTATCTTCCGGTTCCCTTACAAAGAATGGACCACTTAACCATTTCTCATTAAGTACTTTTACATCCATCGTGGCTCTTGAGGCTAAGTCGGCAGGATTCAGTCTTGAGGGTACGTGACGCCATTGATTCTTATGGGTGACTTCTCTAATGAAGGCTACTCTATTTGCCACGAAGCAGGAGTAACTGTTTGACTCGTTTCTCAGATAGTAAATTACAGTCATGGAATCTGTCCAAAACGTTGTTTTATCTGGAGTTATGTTGAGTTCCTATTGAGCCACACTATACATTCCAACAGCCATCGATGAAGCATTTAACTCTAAACGGGGAATCGTGACAGTCTTCATGGGTGCTACTCTGGCCTTTACAAACAAAAGTCTCAATTCTATTTTATCTACCACCTTTGAGCGAACGTACATAATTACTCCATATCCGCATTCGGATGCATCACAGAATACATGTAAGTCAATTATCTGACAATCCCTTAACGGTTTTAAAGAACGCGGAACAAATATCCTGGTTAGGTATCCACTCTAACCATCGGTTAGCGACGATGTCGTCAACAGGGTCATCCCAGCCTAATTTGCTCTTACATGTCGTTTGGAACATTTGCTTAGCACAAAGCACGAAGGGTGCGATCAAACCCAGTGGATCGGATGGTGACAATAGATGGGACAGCATACCTCTCCTAGTAATCGGTTTATTCGCATCGTTTGCTACGAATCCCAATGAATCAGTGACTACATTCTATTGTAAACCTAAAGTTCTTTCAACTGGCAGTGCATCCACCGAAAGACCACTCCTAGTGGGTGCTCGATCACATAGTTCGACTCCTTCCAGCACTGTTTCTCTGTTGGATACAAACTTCGTTAGCATAAATCGCGCCTTTGAAAGCGCTACACAAACTTCGGTTACGAAATGTTGTGCGGAAGTTATTTCGTCGAAGGATGCTAGGCAGTTGTTCACGTAAAGACATTTATCTACCACATGTCTCATTTCTGGCGTATCCCCGGTGAATACAGATATCGCTTGTCGCAAAGCGTGGTTGGCGCAGAATGGTGAAGAGGTAGCACCAAAGTGATGAATCATCATTCTATACTCTCTCGTATCAGTTTCCCACCACAGGAATATTAAATAATCACGATCCGCCTCAGGAATCTTTACTTGTAAGAACATCTCCTCTATATCTGCAGCGATTGCAATAGGTGGTTGACGAAATCTAAGCAGTAATCCTAATAACGAAGACACACGATTCGGTCCACTAAAGAGCATATCGTTTAGTGTCACCCCATTAAGTTTCGCCAAAAAATCAAACACAACCTTAACTTTACCCGGTTTACGTGGGTTGACAACCGGATGATGTGACAAACACCATTTCCCCAGTGGCTCCATGCTAACTCTACATACCCCTTCGCAAAGTGAGCCTGCATTACCTCCTTATACTTCGCCCATAATTCAGGACATATCTTGAAACGTGTCTCCGATTTCTGTAACCGTTTAAACGCTAGGTCACTACTGCATGCTAATACTTTCCTTCCAAACTTCCAAAGGGGACCTATTGAGAAGTGGCCATTTTCATACCTGCATGATTGCTCTACTAGTCTAACAGCAGTGACGTCATCCACTGACCATTCCTTTCCTTACTGAGCAGTATCTTTAATCTCTTCATTATACATATCTCTCGATTTCATGGTTAGCCTTCAATCTCGTACATCTGCGTTGTTTTGGATAAAGTGGTCCACGTATCGACCAACCTAACGGTATTCTGGTCGCGTAGAGTTTTGTCCCACTCCTGAACCTTTGTTCGATAACCTTGTGGGCTTCCGGTACATTACAACCAATCAGCACCCTTACCAACATATCTGATAACTTAGAGATACGCAGATTCAACAGGTGGGGCATATACTGGAGCACGTCATTGTCGGGTAATATTGCATTTCCCAGCTCCAAATGTGATGTAGTATATGCATCGGCAACATTTACTATTACACTATCGGTTACCGATTCAATTGTATAGGTCACTCTTTCGCATAACTACTGTTCTGAAGAACTTACTGTGTCGATTGACAGGGTATTTTTCGTACCCTTAATATCTAGACGATCGGCTGAGCCTGCGTCGATTAGCGTAACATTAGACCCATCGTCCAACAAAATATGTGTATCCTCAGACAAAAATGGACTATGAACCTCAATTGGGACAATTCACAAGTACACCCTTTCCTTTGGTTCCGTTGTCAAGTGGTTAACATTACCCTGGTTTGGGTCGAGCCTTTCAAGAAGTGGGTGGCTAAACATCCGCTTGTCTTCGACCACAAGCTTATAATTCCGACAATTCCTGCTGATGTGACCTTCACTCAAACACTAGAAACATTAACGTAACTTTCTTACCAAATCCCTTCGTTGTGGTAGGCTTAAAGCGATGAACTGATCGCATTTCTCAAACCCACGTCTACCTTTGAAATAACGCACTCATCCCATTTTCGTACATAACTGCTGCTTGTAGTTGCAAACGACCGGCAATAAACTGGCTTATCAGATTCGAATGGAGAATGTACTAGCTTAGCTAACCTGCTCAAAGCTTGACTCACGCTATTCTCCACTAATCTTAAGACATCAAAAAATTTGGGTCCAATTCCCTGTTCTTCCATGGGTGCACTTAACTCCACCCATTGCTCTCTCAATCTAGTGGGAAGACTCCTGATTATCGTCTCAATTACGGAAATTCAGTCCAACTCAGGAGTTTTATCCAGAGAAATCAGGTTGTTTTTATATACCAACAAATTATCTAGAAAGGGCGCCATCTCTTGTGAATTATCCCTTAATTGTCGGCCACTACCCTACACCCCTGCAAACACCTTGCTCGCTATAACCGACGGTCGACTGAATATCTGCCTAAGTATGCGTCGGGCCTCCTCATAGCCCCCCTTGACGGTAAAAGCTGGCAACATTGAATAGCACTAGCAGCTGACCCTGTGCACTGCCCAGTCAGAAACGTTAACTTCATCTCCTCCGAAACCCTTGGGTCACATAAGATAACATCAAGTTCCTTTACAAAGCGGGGTAGTCAACCGGGTTACTATCAAAATTTCCATTCAAAACTAGTGTCAAGGCCCAAAATTGAGCATTGACGAGCGTTTGCCATAGGTTCGTATCTCTGATGTGTTTTCTGCACTTAAAACGACTGCAGGATCAACGCTTTTCTTTTCTGAGATTGTAGGTGGGATTACGCTAACTTCTGCCCCTGTATCCACCAAAAACAGCGTAACGGTTTTCAGGTTCTTCACATAAAATTGACGGCTATGTTAAGTCCTTTTGCCAGAGGTCACAGTCATCACCGACCACTGGCCTCGCCATTTTCCGACAAGCGTTTTTTTAAAGTTACATTGTAGAGAATACTGTCTAGCTTGGTCACCAAAAGTTCGATGATACCAAAAAATGGTAGTAGTGTGTGTTCTGGTAGATGAATACTTTTTTCTACTAAGGGATCACCGGCTAGATCGAGTGCGTGGTGCGTTGTGCAACTGCAGTGCTAAAATCTCTCCCCGCAGCATTTCTACCTGTTCTTTCAAGGAGTCTATTCCCCCTGTCAATGGTGGCTGACTAAATTGCACAACAGTCTGACTTTTCGTTCTTTCACAAATGCGATCAACAATATCGGCTAGTCTATCAATATTAACATCACCATCACCGTAGGCCAGTATTTTCTGATTATTTTAAGGTAAACGTCGCAACCATGGTTGATAAAATAACTGGTTATCGACCTTTCTATCACCTAACAATGTTTTCACATGATTCTTTAACCGGAAAGGTGTTCAGTCACCTAACTGTACAGTGCTTAGTAATTGGTTGACAGCTTAATGATCTGATGAGGGTGTTGCTTTTATGACCACTTGTTTTAGGACATTGTAAAGCGCTTTAGGGTCTTTGTTAACCAACGTGTCCCTAACTTGACTGGCGATGTCGTCAGGTAGCAATGTACTAACGTACCCATACTTAACATTCTGTGATACAATATGGTGTGCATGAAAATAATTCTCTATACGAGAAAACCATAAAACTGGATCAACAGAACTGAAAGTTATGTTAAGTTTTATGGTGCCTACAGACTGCGTATTAAAGTATGAAGAAAGATCAGGGCTAGTGGACATGATAACATAAAGACGAAACAAAGGAAAAAATGCAATAATACATAACGCACGATATAAAATGAATACAAACAAAAATTGATTGCAAATTAATAAATAAACTCACTAACAGTCGCAGACACAAAACAAGATTGGAGCTGAATATGTAAATAAAATATTATCATGGCTAGCGAATTAAGTCAAATGTTAAAATATATCGTTAGTATCAATCAATCAATGCCTGTTACTCCAAGTGGAGCATAGACCGCCCACCAGCATTCTCCAGCCAACTCTGTCCTGGGCTTTCCGTTCTAGCTCTTCCCAAGTGCTGTTCATTCTCTTCATGTCTGTTTCCAATTCCCGACGCAATGTGTTCTTGGGCCTTCCTCTGTTTCTGTGGCCTTTAGGATTCCAAGTCAGTGCTTGTCTTGTGACACAATTTGATGGTTTCCTCAGTGTGTGTCCAATCCATCTCCAGCGTCTTTTCCTAATTTCTTCCTCAACTGGAAGTTGATTAGTTCTCTGCCACAACAGGTTGTTGTTGATGGTATCTGGCCAACAGATCCGAAGAATCCTACGCAGACAGTTGTTTATAAATACTTGTAACTTCTGTAGGGTACATTTTGTAGTTCTCCAAGTTTCAGCTCCATACAACAGGACTGTCTTCACATTTGTGTTGAAAATTTTGACTTTTATATTGACTGACAGTTGGTTTGAGTTCCAGATGTTTTTCAGCTGTAAAAATGCTGCCCGTGCCTTACCAATCCGCGCCTTCACATCCGAATCAGACCCTCCGTGTTTGTCGATGATGCTGCCCAAATATGTAAAGGTTTCAACGTCTTCCAGAATTTCTCCGTCAAGTGTAATTGGGTTAGAGTTTGTTGTTTTGTATCGGAGGATCTTGCTTTTCCCTTTGTGTATGTTGAGGCCTACTGCTGCTGAGGCTGCTGCTATATTGTTGGTCTTCTTCTGCATTTGATGATGTGTGTGAGAAAGAAGAGCTAGGTCATCTGCAAAGTCCAAGTCATCTAGTTTCGTCGATGTTGTCCATTGTATTCCGAGAGTGCCTTCAGATGTTGCAGTCTTCATGATCCAGTCGATGACCAGTAGGAAGAGGAAGGGCGAGAGTAAGCAGCCTTGTCTAACACCGGTCTTCACTTCGAATGAATCTGTGAGCTGACCTCCATGCACGATTTTACAATGTAGTCCGTCGTAAGAATTTCGTATGATGTTGACTATCTTCTCGGGTACGCCGTAATGTCGTAGAAGGCTCCATAATATTCTCCTATCCACGCTGTCGAATGCCTTTTCATTGTCGATGAAGTTGATGTAAAGTGGTGAATTCCATTCAATTGATTGTTCAACAATGAACCGTAGAGTGGCGATTTGATCGGTACATGATCGATCTTTACGGAATCCAGCCTGTTGATCTCGGAGTTGGCCGTCGACTGGGCCCTTTAATCTGTTCAATAACACTCTGTTGAAGACCTTTCCTGGTACTGAAAGTAGAGTAATGCCTCTGTAGTTCTCACAATTGCTGAGATCGCCTTTCTTTGGTATCTTGATGAGGTACCCTTCTTTCCAGTCTGCTGGAACTTGTTCTTCCTCCCAAATCTTCCTGAAGAGAATGTGGAGTATCTTTGAAGTTGCTTCTATATCTGTCTTCAGTGCCTCTGCTGGTATGTTGTCTGGTCCTGCTGACTTGCCACTCTTGAGCTGTCTGATGGCCATTTTGATTTCTTCGACTGTTGGTGGGTCTGTGCTTATAGGGAGATCCGTGGCTGCTGCTTCGATGACTGGTGGGTTCAGTGGGGCTGGTCTATTCAAGAGTTCTTGGAAGTGCTCTACCCACCTGTTCCGTTGTTCATGCACTTCAGTGATTGGTTTGCCAGCCTTGTTCTTGATTGGCCGTTCTGGCTTGTTGAATTTCCCAGCTAACTTCTTCGTTGTATCGTATAAGAGCCTCATATTTCCTTCTCTTGCAGCTTTTTCCGCTGTCATTGCTAGGTCCTCAACAAACTTCCGTTTATCCAACCTGATGCTCCTCTTCACTTGCTTGTTGACTTCGGTGTATTCGGCCTGTGCCTTGGCTTTCTCTGCTCTTGTCCGACTGTTATTGATCGCTGTCTTTCTGTTCCTCCTTTCTTGGATCTTGTCCAGAGTTCTAACAGAAATCCACTCTTTTTGGTGTTGTTTCTTGAGACCCAAAACCTCCTGACATGTTGAGGTTATTGTTCCCTTAATCTCTTTCCAGTTGTCTTCCATATTAGTTCCACCTTTTTCTAGTAGATTATGAAATGCCTGAAACTTGTTGCTGAGAATTAATTTGAATTCGTTGCGTTTGTTAGTATCACGGAGAAGGGCTGTATTAAACTTGTGTAATACTGCTGCTCCAGTTGTCCAGTGCTTCCTCAGCTTCAGTTTCATTTTAGTTACCACCAAATGGTGATCTGAAGCTATGTCGGCTCCTCTCCTTGCTCTTACGTCTTCCATGGTCCTTCTAAACCTCTTATTGATGCAGATGTGGTCGATTTGGTTCTCCGTGATGTGGTCCGGTGAAGTCCATGTAATTTTGTGTATACGTTTGTGAGAGAAAATGGTGCCACCTATAATCATTTTGTTGAAGGCACATAAGTTCACGAACCTCTCACCGTTATCATTCCTTTCTCCCACTCCATGTTGTCCCATGATGTCTTCATACCCGGTGTTATCCACTCCGACCTTGGCGTTGAAGTCGCCCATTAGAATAGTCAGGTCCTTGGCTGAACATTTCTCGATGATTGACTGCAGCCTCGCATAGAACTGGTCTTTGTCGTCTTCGTGGCTGTCGTTGGTGGGTGCGTAGCACTGGATGACATTCATTGCAATCCCTTCCTTCTTCGTCTTGAAGGATGCTGTGATGATCCTAGGTCCATGAGGTTCCCATCTTATAAGAGACTTCCATGCATCTTGGGATAACACCAATGCTACTCCTTGTGTGTGTGGGGCGTTTTCTTCTTCGTGGCCGGAGTATAAAAGCACATATATCGTTAGTATATGGAGGTCTTAATAATTCGTTGGGACAGAAAACACGGTGAAGTGCATCTACATTAGTAATCATTATAAATGAGTATAAATAACCAGTATGTATGCATTTATATGAAGCATGATATAAAATGTCAACAAGTAGACGAATCAGATGAAAACAAATAATTCCAAAGGTAATGTAGCGGTTATACTAATAAATCGGATTAACGTGTAGATGGGTAATATCGACGATACAGCACAGATAATCCAGAAAAACTTCAGGGGAAATAGCGTGTTCGCTGAGTCAACTCACCACTTTGTTGTGACCTATTTTCATACTGCTGGATTTTTAACTTCGTTAGAACCAATAACTATATATCTCATAATTTCGCCCTCGTTAATAACAAGACTTATATACGCACAACAATCACCAATTACTCGTATGATCAAGTAGTTGGGAACGAAGTTGCGACAGATATACATTTGAACCGAGAGAATCCGGCGTTACAAATTGCGCAACGCGCTAACGATGGGTTAAACACTGCAATCAAACTTTATAGTACAAATATCAATAAACAATTTTACAGTACAAACATCACAGTGTTAGGGGTAACAGTGGCTTCTACAAATTCTTATCAGCCGCTGACCGACTTGAGACCTCTCCTTAGCCCTGTGGCGAGGAGGTGGAGGTATAATTCACTGTGAAGTAGAACCGCCGCCATTATTTTATGGTATCCCGAGAGAAGTGTGGGATTGTAGGAGCTGTGGGTCAGTTTTGGCACACGCAATAACAGTTATCTTTCAAGAATCTCTACCGACATTCGGTAGACAGATTATTCTGATATCATTAATTGAAGTCACGGTGAGGAGTGTTTATATAAGGAAAATACTGAACACCATCAGCTGAGCCGACACAATCAGAAACGTGACTCAGAAGGAGAAAACCTTGACACCGAAAGTGATCAAACGCTCGCAAACAAAGAGTCCTGGAAAAGAACCTAATACAAATTTGGAAGAGAGCTGCATGGTTAAAGGCTTAAACCAGCCTTGAAAAATCCAGACTACCTGCATTAGATCAGCTCTTATAATACATTTATTGAGATTGACTCGATTAAACCAAACTGGCACCTACAAGGTGAGTGCTAGCAAAATTTTAGGCAAGGAATCCTTATTCTGAATAGCCTTTAGTAAAATGATTACAGTTGAAGCAAGATAAAAGTCTTGAAGCAGTCGAAACTACGGGCTTTACTAAGCAAGGAAGAACACCACTGCCCATTTTATGGTCAGAATTAGCAGACTTTGAGGTTGTCTCCCTGACAAAACATTGTTGGAACCTTCCGTAGACCTTCTCAACAAAAGGCTCTGTACATATTTAATATATGTAAGAACTGGTGGACAGTGATTTAAGAGCGACTTGTTGGTTACTCCTAATCCTTGCACGTAATCTAACATTTTCTACTCTTTCTTAGAGGCAAAACAACAAGAACGCACCTTTAGAAACGGAGATCTTATGCAGTAGTTCATTAGTTCCACGAAGTAAAGTACTGAGGTTTGAATTTCAGTGGATACTTAAAGTCGTTCTTCTATTGTGTATAGCCTCGTAACTCCAGCATTCAACCTACATCCTGATATATAACTGATGCTACGGCAACGCTCAAGGTCTCACAAAACAAAGAAAGACATAATGAATGAGAAGAAAAATTATAACAATTAATGGATTTAAAAGTGCAGAAGCAAATAAACGGTACTGGGACAGCATATACACTAGGCAAGATTCACTATACCTCTTCAGATCAACCAACAACCACTACTATACCATCAAGACGTGGGTTCAGAGGAATTAATTGATTTATATTATCTCGTCACGCAGATACTGGGTATACTTTATATGTTGGTTATTGAAGTTTGTGGTTGAGGGAATTACAATTTCGAGTTGTAGCGTATTAAGTAACTTATCTGATTACAATTTCTCGTTGTCGTGTTGTTTTTAACCTTGATTTCAAAGAGTCCGTAGTGTTTTATCCGCATTACTTTTCTTGGGATGGGTTGTATTGTAAGCTCCGTTGCCTGTTGTTTCTGCAGCTCTGCGGCTAGTTTATGCTGTTCGTGTCTGCCTAGTTGCAAGTCTTCAACTTCCTCCCGAATCATGTTTTCTATTATACTTATTATTACTGTACTACTTTCTGTTATTGCACTAATACCAGGTGTCAGAGATGGATTAACAAAAATTCCTGCACTTTGCACACCCTTCAAGTTATTACCATTTACCAATGAGAGTAAAAGTGTTCTTGATTGTGACGCCATTACTGGTTTTGGAGCTGTTTACCGCATTTGTTTCGCGTCGACAATATTTTATCTTTTGTTCTGTCTAATGATGATCCGAGTCCACTCGTCTGCGGACTGGAGAACAAAATTACAAAATGGGTTTTGGTTTTTTAAATTTCTCAGTTGGTTTGGATTGTTGATTGGTGCTTTCTTCATACCTGTTGAGGGTTTTACAAATACATGGATGGTAGTCGGAATGATTGGTGGAAGTCTGTACATTCTGATACAATTAATTCTTCTTGTTGACTTCGCTCACTCATGGAATGAAAACTGGCTGGCCCAATATGAAGAGAGTGGAAACAAATGTTATGCAGTGGGTTTGGTCTTCTGCACGTTTTTTTTCAGCGCACTGTCAATCACTGGTACAGTACTCCTGTACATTTTCTATGCGGGTGCTTCACATTGTGTATTAAACAAGGCTCTAATCAGTATTAATCTGATTTCTTGTTTCTTCACATCTGTGGTTTCGATTTTACCGAAGGTACAGGAGCATATGCCTCAGTCTGGCTTGTTGCAAGTAAGATAAATGATGAAATCATCGGTCATCTCTTTAAATTAAAAAAATTTGCATTTCAGTCATTTAATTTACATCATTGTATAAGGTAGCTAACTAACCAGTCTCACAATTTACCACATCGCTTTTTCACTTTCCTTGGAACGTAAGTCCGGACATATCATCATAAGCAAACATAAGTGGTGTAAGATCTGGTACATCTATGGGTGAAACTAAACTTTGCCGTCGAACTTGAGAAGGCCAATCAGAATCAAGGTATTTGTTTCAAGATGACGCGCTCGTTCAAGTTCAGAATGCTCACTTTAGATCGTCTGATTAGAATTTTCGATAAAAAAAACACTTATTTATAATCTACAAGCTTTCGGATTACTTCGTAGAGAGTTGATTTGTGATTGTGGGCTCTATATGGCTCAAGTACAATCCACAGATTGTCGAGATAGAAAAATCTTTTGTTTTAGTGGTTGTTGACGAAGGAAATCAATAGAAATAAGCAGTTTTTTAGCAAGTCTAGACTGACGCTACGGCAAACCTGCATGTTAGTTGTATTATGGGTCATGCAGCTGCCTGTTACGCTGGCATCGTCTTTTACAGATATAAACAAAGTATCAGCAGTGCAATGTTATCAGCACTGCAAAGACATAAGCTCAGAAATCGTGTTACGCCTATATCTATTACTGGTAGGCGTCGGAAAAATCATTGGAATAGATGAAACAGCCATTAGAAAGCGAAAATATGATAGAGGAAATCTGTATAAACCGAATGGATAAGTAATAACCACTTTAATTTTACTGGTAGGTTTTTGGTATTTACAACCGAACATTTGGAAAGAGATATTTCTTGTATGTCCCTAATTGAACTGCAGGTGTATAATGTGTAATTCTTTTTTAAAATATCACCGTTTTTCATAATAAAAATGATTTTATCTACCAGTGCATTCTTGTCGTCGGTAAAGTTTAGTTTCACCAACAATAATATCGGTTATGGGGAAATCAACGTATGAAGTGTAGTGCGAAGAAAATGAGTGACATTAATCAACTAGTGAGGTGGAAAAATATCGCACATTTAAAGTAAGTAAGTGAATAATTCTATGATGTCGATCTAGAGCGATGTCATGGATCCTGAAACTAGAGATTAATATCATTCCTCAACTTTGGATCAGGAAAGGTTTGAAAGTGGAAGAAATACATAAATCATACGTGTTCAATTATTAGTATCTTGAACGTATTTGCTAGAACTATCCAGCATCCACTTTCGGAGCTGTTCATTGAATCGTAATTTACTGAATTAAGATATATTGTCTTATGGTTTAAAATCCACTGAGCTTTTATGCTTTGCTTCATCCTGATTTGGCCTATACATTCTGTTGATGTGTGTTGACAAAGTTTCATTTTTTTCCCAATTGGCTTGTTTGTACATGATAATCCATTTTTAGCCAACTTCTCACATCAAGCCTACTTAGAGTATTTTACTATCCTATAATTCATAGAAATAAGTCTACCGAGAATACATATCTGTGCGAAATGTCGCGCGAAAGTATATTTTTAGTTGCAGCACTTCTCATTAGCATAGAGAATAAATCTTGAAAAATAAAGTGGATGCTAAAAACTTGGGTCAGAAAGCAGAAATGGACTAATAATGAAACACTCGACACTAGACCAAGTGTATATGTAGTTGAAGGTATTTATGTCTTCCTGTTGATTTGTTATCGACTAAAATTAATCAGTCTCTGTTTCTATATGTGTCTTAAGCAGGTTGCGTTGATACAGACGTAGTTCATAAGCATGGAATTTAGAAAGTGCGTCTTGAACTCCACTTTTCAGTTACAGTTCAACTTGATTTAAGCTCTCTTCATGTTTGGCAGGACTATAGAACAGGGACGACCTTTACATTGGCTTATCAAAAATCGATCAATAAGGAGGCGGCTTAAGGTGGAATGATATTATTATTAGAAAAGTCTTTCAAAATAAGGTATTGCTCAGATGTGTATAATAATTTCACATGATTAATAAATGTTTCAAGATTATCTAAGGGTTTTCAACACCTAAGTAACTTCTATTTAAATACTCGTCCATGTGGTATAGAGTATTTCTCTACGGGTTCCTTCATATTTTGAAGATAATTTGTCAACCTGGATCACACAGCTTCTATGTTATTCGTGTGGATTCCTGTTGAGAGATCCACAAAGTGTCGGCTATGAACGACGGTCTGATGACTGTAACCAAGTCTTAATAGGCACTTATATGACGAAATCATCGGTATTAATTGTTGTTCCTCGTTCGACATACTTCTTAATAATCGGAATTAAGGTAGGTTTCTTCTGGTTAGAAACTCTTTCGAAGTGTCCTTTTTCTAGTTGTCAGTCCCAAATACCAAATATCTAATGTAGGTCTTAATATAGAAACCCTACCCACACTGTATATATCTGCGTCCCCGATTATATTTGTGCTTTCTAAGAACCTTTCTCCCACAAATAGGTAGCGATAACCTCCCATAAATTAACAACATTGTCAACCAAGTTGTACTCAATAGCCTTGAGATAAGAAATCACTACCTCGTTGGTTTGTCCCTATTCTATAGTTCTGCCTCATGTTTGCGCTCTGGTTATTTTGACCATCGATGTCTACGAAACATCTCTCGCATTAGCTGGGGTCACCGAGTAAGTAATAACGAGGTTAGACGATGGGTGTTAGGCAAATGTGGTAAATCAGTCAATGAGGTTGTGAATCTTCATCGACTGAAGTGGTTGGGACATGTGTTGCGTATGCCCAACCACCGTCTTCCTCGACGCGCAATGCTGGCTGATATAGGAATAGGATGGAAGAGAGTTAGAGGCGGCCAAACGAAAACGTGGTACCAGTCCATGAAGTCACTAACTGCCGATTTGAGTCGTGTCGGTAGCTGCAGACTACCTAGATGGGGTCCTCGCGATTACCGTAACCAGTGGCTAGGAACACTGAGTGACATGACCCAGAATCGGTCACAATGGCGCAGATGTATTCACTCATTGTTCTCCCTTAAATCATGAGCTTTAAATTATTCCATAGGTTTCTTTCTACGTTTCCTGAACCACATTCTATATGTTCACACTCCTTGTTACTATTATTATTTTATTTTATTGAAGTAACTTCTACTAATGGTGGTGGTGGTGATAATCTTGCGGTGCCATAGAGGTATGGCAACTTGAACCGATGCACATATGTGCCAAGTTCTATGTTGATTGTACATACATACATAGTATCTTATAAACCATCGGTCCTTATTATTCTTAGTACCGGAGTAAGAAACCCTGCATTAAGAGTAAACGATGTCATATATCAACTGGATTGAAGTTTTATTCTAACTCCCTAATACTGAGCTGTGGTGAAGCTAGTATGACGTATTTAGTTCAACCACCCTTATTGATACAGTTTTAAAACCCTACAGAATAGATTACCTTTGTGTTGAACATCAATACTCACTTGATACTTTCATCAGTTTATCATTTCATAGCCTTTACTGACTAAGCTACTACACCCGCATGTCAGCGATATCCGATATAACCACATTAATTAATTAAAATTGTTTATTCCTGATATATTATGTCTAGCTTTAATTACTTAGTTACAATCAAAATCTATAGAAAGGTTTCTTTGTGAACCTAAACTTTCTTTCAAAGTAAAAGTATTTCCGATGGATTTTTGTCGTATTCCTATAAGCATTTTACAGTACATAGTTCTTTTATAAACAATTGTACTGTTAGTCTTCATTCTTATTATCAACAGTATACCCTTTCAACGTCACCCTCTACAACAATCTTCTTTTCAGTCATCTATCATTACCGCTTACGTAACTTTCTTGACATGGTCTGGTTTAACAAATGGTCAAGATCCGGCATGCAATCCGTCTTTGACGTTTACAAACAGTACAGATACTCAAGACGGTTCAGTCGTTTTAAATTTTGATAGGCACATTGTTGTCGGTTTAATAGTGCTCGTCCTCTCCGTTCTGTATTCTACTCTAAGATCTAGTACAAATACATCAGCTGGAAAGTTTCTTATCTCGGTAAGTTCTTATTGTGTATTCCTATGATTTAATGTCTGTGATAATAAATTATAAAATGTTGTTTATGATGAATGTATACCTTTAGAGATTCTTGTGTTTTCTTTTGAAAACTCACCAGACTAAGGGCTACTAATAAGTTTCAGCTTACTTTATGTATCTCTAACTTGTATTTAAAAATGCTAATTAATGCCTTTCAATCCAGCAGACTTTTAGTTATATGTTAATCTTGCGTAGTTATGATGTAAGTGGTTGTATGCACAAATGACTCCGTTTTCTGTTTCCCTGGCGTGTTTGATTACTAGTTCAGTATTATATGCAATATTACGTAACTTTCTATATAGACTGGCTGTCCTGTTGCCAATTCTACTGAATGCTGTTTGGATACAGATTTAGAATTGATCCCCCTCATTTTGGACGTAGTCAAGGGCTGTTATTTCAATCACTTCATAATGTGTATGGCTTTTCCATTTCCTCTTTAAAATGCATATTATTTGGACTATTTACGGCAAGTGTTATCATATCAATAAATGAACCCTTCGCTCATCCTTTTATTAAGTGTTCTCAGAGTAAACGGATTAGGACACTGCTTCTTGTCATAATCGTAATTACATTTGATGTGATACCCTTCTCTATTGTACTGATCGATGCTACACTTGTTCGATAGTATCCTGGGATGGTTAGAAAATGATTAGATCATGAGCTTTAAATTATGAGTTAGATGGTGAATTCGTGCTTTACTGGGGTATAGAGACAGTAAAGTCTTTCATGGATAAATAGTGTCTCTAGCTAGGGGCGGCCAAACCAAAACATGGCATCAGTCCATGGAGTCATTGACAATTGGGCTGAGCCATGTTAATAGGTGCAGTCTACCTGGTTGAGGTCTGCAAGATGATCGTAACCATTTGTTAGGGACTTTAGGTGACATAGCTCAAAATCGTTTGCAATGGAGCAGGTGCATCCACTTCTCGTCTTCCTCCAAATTCTGAGTTTCTGAACTTACCATAATATTCTGTTTACTGAATCATATTTTCTTAAATCTCACCTCCGATCTCTATTCCTTCCCATTAATACTAACTCAGTTACTACCTCCCCTACTCTGGGATTTGGTCCAACAATTTAATCTATATCTACTAATTTATGTATGGCAACTTAAGCTGATGTACGCATGTACCAAGTTCTACGTTGTACTGACTGACTGACTGAGTGTCTCCAGTGGTTCTGCTTTAACATAGATGAATCCGTAAAATAACGCACTATGAATTAAAAACTAATGTTAAGTATTTTTAAGTTTACCGTGTATAACTGTGTTCAAGAAGCTGTTTAGCTTACTTGTCAAATTTTTCGAAGTTTGTGGCCTCACCACTGTAACAGTTGAGATCATTCTTTTACTAGGTTTTCTTTCTTTATTCATATTGTCACCCTCTAGATGTTAATTTTATCTGTGGTATGCGCATAAAGTTCCGATAAGTTGAACATTATGTTTATGATTTCTTAGAAGCGCGCCACAGAATATTCAAACTTTGCATCAGTACGAAATCGGATGATTGTATGTTTTCTCTGAATCGTGGATGCGAGCTCGTTTATTTGGTTCCACCTAACTAATATATTGTCATCATGCCTTTAAATCATATTACTGCCTTCATGAGACATAGCTTCATAGAGCCTATTACCAACCAGTTAGTTTCTTGTTTCACCTTAATAATTTGTTTTTGAAAATATCTGAAATGTTTGATCCGTAAGTGGATTCCTGTTAACAAACGTCTCTGCGTTATCCATCTAAATGGCATAGTACAAACTCGGAAAGATAGAGACACATGTTACATTTTTATCTTTTCTATCGACGCCCCCCCACTAGTTTCAGCTCAAGTAGAGTAGAAAACAAATTCTGTAGAAAGTTTTCTAACCTCCAGGAAACGAAACACTCAGACTTAGTGATTTTAATTCCTAAGTTGGTAAGCTAAATAGGCTAAAAAGTGCTTAGGCGGGTTTTATAGCATACCAGTTCAACTAAGGAGTAATTTGCAGACTACCGCTTATTCTTAGCTAGCACAAACTTTAGGCATAAGGAGAAACGTCCAATCTGACGACCTTCAACAGTAACTCAATGACGGACACAAATAAACCATATTGACATTAGCTCTCACTGTAGAGACTCAGTAGAGGACTGTCGCTCATAGGGAACATATTTCGACAGTGATCATGTCTTAGTTGGAGCACGCATTTCCATGCGTTTCATCGGACACAGAAAGGTTTTAACTGAAGGATCTCTCGGGGCTAGTCTGTGAATGAAAAAGTCAAGAATGCATTCAGCAAAAATTTAACTATATACTTAGGCAATCATGTTTAGAGGGTTCATCCGGAAAAAGCTTGGGACAGTTGTAAAGCACTTATAAATTCAACAGCGATATCTACTTCCAACCTAAATACAAAGGTTAAGAAAGATCAATGGATTTGTGATACCTGTACGTCACGGATGGAGGCGCGAAACTCATTCCAATAAGCTTACAGAATGAAGGGTGGCGTCTACTCAAATGTAGGCTAACAAGAAGTCTACTCAAGGTTCGTGAACAGTGGTGGATGGCAAAAGCAGAAGCTATGGAAACGGCCGTGACTATAGGTAATACTAGACAATTGTTCTGACTCCTCTAGGAAACTGGTATTAGGTAGTCGTTCGTTAGTGTGACTATTTCGGAGAAGGTTGGGTCCATGGTCCATTCTCAGTCTAGGATATTAGACCGAACACTTCTGTGAAACGTTTAACTGACCTCCATTTACCATTCCGTTTCCAACTATCCCCCAAACTACCTGAGTGGAAAATTAACACGTGTTCCCGAACTTTTACTGAGGTCGAAAGGGTTATAAGTAATTTGAAGCGAGGGAAAGTAATAGATCCTGATAGGTTAACCCCAGATATCCTTAGCGACGGTGGCCCAGTTTTCGTAGTCAGGTTGACTGATATGTTAGCTAAAGGCTGGGACCTGGATGTAGTCTTATGTGACTGGTCCTAATCGCTAATCGTCCCAGTCTACATGAAAGGAAAAAAATCCTCTTGTAACAACCACAGACATCAGTGTTGCTAATTTAATATCTAAGATAGTAGCCTCTGTAATCATCCAGCGTTTGTCCAAGGCCAGGGAACAGCAAACTCGGGAAAACCAGGCTGGTTTCAGACCTGGATGAGAATGCATGGGTCAGATATTTACTCTTCATCAGCTACTAGAATACAGTCATAGCTACGATCTTCCGACATAAGTTGTATTCCTTAACTTGAAAGCCGCGTTTAACTTCGTAGATCGAGAGGCAGTGTGTTCACTGTTTATCATTAAAAGATGTACCTGTGAAGTACACAAACCTTATAAAGGTTTTACTGGAATATCACTGGTCGAGTTTGTGCTTATGGCAAACTGTCACGAGAATTATCAACTTCAGGTGGTATTCGTTAGGGTTGCTTCTTATCCTTATTTTTATTTAACCTCGTCATAGATGTCCTCCTAGGAACCACACTTCGACTATTCAGAAGTTGATCTTCTTCCAGGAAGCCCACTTATCAACTTAGGATACGCAGTCGATATAGTCCTTTTGGTGACGATGCTTACAGTATGCAGTTTCCTGAACATCTTGGGTAACATTGCAAACATATTCGGGACAGGCTCCTGTTCATGTGAATGCAAAATGTTACTCCAGAACTGGTCTGCATCACCACCTAGTTTAGTCATAGGGAGTAAAGTAGTTAAGTGCGCTGACCACTACTTGTCTCAGAATTTCCATCACCCCTTTGTGGGTCGGTTTCTGATGAAATCTCATCATGGATTCAGAAAGCTCGTTTGGCTTTTGCCAACTGACTTTTGTGGAGTAAGCGAGATATCCGTCTCTCCACGAAAGGCCATATGTGCACTACGCAGCACTCCGCTCATTATGGGCTATAAAGATAGCAAATATGTATGGAATTCTTGCCTTTGATTATAGAAGTTTACGAAATATTACCCTTTTGTCGTGGAATGATCGAGTAAGTAATATTAAATGGGTTTGTGAATCTTCACCTGCTGAGGTGGTTGAAACATGTGTTACGTATGCTCAATCACCATCTACCTCGTCGCTCGATGTTTGTTAGCGTAGGTGTAGAATAAAAGAAAACTAGTGGTGGCCAAACCGTAACATAGCATCAATCTATGCAATGATTGACTGCTGATCTGAGCCATGTTGGTAGACACAGGGTACTTGGTTGATGTCCGCATAACAATCATGATCAGTGATTTGAGTCACTGGGTAACGTGGCTCAGAATTAGTCACAATAGTGCACTTGTATTCACTCTTCATATCCTAGATCCTAAGTTCGATTATTGTTTTGTATGTTTGTTTATTCTATTCTTTCCTGTTGAATTATAGTGTTTTGTTAATCTTGTAAATTTGATTTCGTACTGATGTGGTATGGCAACTTGAACCCATGCATATACACGTCAGGTTCTACGTTGCACATGAATGAATGATCATGAAGATTACTCACGTAATCTTGCACAATTCCTTGGCGATATTTATTACCACCCTTATTAAGTTGCAGGCATCCTTTTTGAAGACATACTCGCTCTCCGTTCAACAAATTATTCTTCTAAAAATCTGTAGTATACGTCATAAATTAAATTTCACAGTTTCAGTAGATTATTTCATTGATTTGATAATTTTGAAATTGTAAACACACATTTCTAGTTTTTATCCGTATCATTTACTTTGAGAATATTAGCGAATAACTTTTTGTTTTTTTAAGATTGATACATAGGTTTTTCATTGTATAGTTATTTCTGTGATACTATTTGAGTTGTATAGATAAGCTTATCTACTTAGATGAGTCACTTCGAAGAACTCTTGAATAGACCAGCCCCGCTGAACCCACCAGTCATCGAAGCAGCAGCTACGGATCTCCCTATAAACACCGACCCACCAACAATCGGAGAAATCAAAATGGCCATCCGACAAATCAAGAGTGGCAAGTCAGCAGGACCAGACAACATACCAGCGGAGGCGCTGAAGACAGATATAGAAGCAACTTCAAAGATGCTCTATATTCTCTATAGGAAGATTTGGGAAGAAGAACAAGTGCCAGCAGACTGGAAAGAAGAGTATTTCATCAAGATACCAAAGAGAGAAGATCTTAGCAAATGCGAGAACTATAGAGGCATCACTCTTCTTTCAATACCAGGAAAAGTCTTCAATATAGTGTTATTGAACCAGATGAAAGATCCAGTCGACGCCAAACTTCGAGATCAACAGGCATTCTACAGCGTCGATAGGAGAATATTATGGAGCCTTCTACGATATTATGGCGTACCTGAGAAGATAGTCAACATTATACGTAATTCTTATGATGGACTACATGGAGGTCAGCTCACAGATTCATTCGAAGTGAAGACCAGTGTCAGACAAGGCTGCTTACTCTCGCCTTTCCTCTTCCTACTGGTAATCGACTGGATCATGAAGACTGAAACATCTCAAGACACTCAGAATACAGTGGACAACATGGATGCAACTAGATGACTTGGACTTTGCAGAAGACTTACCTCTGGAACTCAAACCAACAGTCAATCACTATTAAAGTCAAGATTTCCAACATAAATGTGAAGGCATATTTAAGTTGGATTGTGTGTGGGGGGTAGGGCTTTGTTGAAGACACATAGGTTTTCAAACCTCTCACTGTTTCCGTTCCTTTCTCCCAGTCCATGTCGTCCCATGATGTCTTCATATCCGGTGTTGTCCATTTCAACCTTGGCGTTGAAATCTCCTATCAAAATGGTCAGGTCCTTGGCTGAGCATTTATCGATGGTTGGTCGCAGCCTCGCATAGAACTGGTGTTTGTCGTTTTCATGGCTATCGTTGGTGAGTGCATAGCACTGGATGACATTTATTGTAGTCCCTTCCTTCTTTGTCTTGAAGGATGCTTTGATGACCCTAGGTTCATGAGGTTCCTATCCTATAAGAGCCTTCACTGCTTCTTGGGAGAACAGCACTTTTCCTGAGGATAATCTTTGCTATCCAGCTTGTAACCAATTGGTTTCGTTTATTCCAAGTATCTTCAGGTTGTATCTTTCCATTTCTTCAACTAATTACATGCTTCTCCCTGTCTTCCACATCGTGTGGACATTCTTTGTACCTACACTAATTGTTGCTATGGTTGTCAGAAGGAGCATCGGCCTCGTGACTTCCGAAGAAACTCGGTTTTCATCATGAGGCGTCATAACTCTTCGAAATGAAGAGCTTCCGAATCCCGGAGCAGAGTTAGAGTGATTTAAATGGCTTTTTCTGGTTAGCGTTTTTTTTTTTAGCAAGGTTGTTGTTTTGCGACATGGGGTTGCTTACCCCATGTCCAACCCTCCTCTAAGCTTGGGACTAGCAGCAACCATATGGGAGCTCCAGGTGGAGTGTCGAAAATCATTAAGACAATCTGATTTTGCACATGGAGATTTTGAATATAAATAGAGCGTCCTTACTTGAGTGCTGTTAGAGGTATGAGGTGATTATTACCCTCCGTGTTTCCACCATGGAAATGTCGTTATGGGGATTTCTGGTTCTTTGACTGCATGTTAAACATTTACTATGTTACTCGATTCGTCATACCATTCATTGTAGCGATAACCGTAATCCGTTAAATTCGTTTTAGAGCTTTGAACAGAGTTGAACTCCTCGATTACATGTTTGTCTTTGTTGATGAGGCTTCTAATCTATGCATAATGATTGTGAGGATAATTGGCGTATGATAAAACTCCGTCAGAGCTCTCCTTAGGGTCTAATCATTAAAAAATATTTCTCATACTCAATAGGAATCCTACTGGGTTTGCACTCATTATTATGATAATCAGAATGCAGTACGGCATCTAAGTTCGGTCGGATTCGACTTCTTAAAGAACTTTTTCTGAAATCTTCTGTTGATTTTTAGTTGCATCTGAATAGATTGTCCCAGTAAGGTTTCTAAGGCATCCATTCCTACGCATAAGAGAATTAGCAGTAACAAAACAATGGGGCAGATCGTTTTTATAGTTATCATTGTGTTATAACTTCTTGCTTATAACGACCCAGCTACTCCTATTGCTTAGTATTCTTAGACACTGAACACTCGACAGGACCCTAAATCAGAACACATTTGAACAGGAACGAAATTGTATTCCAAACAACAAGGGTAGATAGAAGTAGGAATTCACAGTTAGAGGAACGTTAATATATTTATAGTATTTACACAAGAAGCTTCTAGAGTCTTGCCCAATAATCCGCTAGAGCTGATTAGTTTAGAAATAGCCACTCAGCGTGCGCTATCGCGATCATGCACGAAACATGCTTTAATCCAGTCTATATCCCACTAACACACCAGCAATGTCGTGATGGGGAAAATGTGCTGATATCACCATTCTATAAACCAACAATATAATATATATCAGTCTAGACTATAATATATGGCGTAATGACAATAATATGCAACACAGCACAGTATACTGTTTGGCGAAGAGTGAATCATGTGAGATGTATTACCAGAACTAGAATTAGAACCAATAATACCACATTAAAGCAATCATAAGCAGTCATGAGTGAGTGGGGAAGTTCTTATTGTTTGTTCATTCATATGTTTTTGCTCTCCTTAACAAGTCATGATTGTACAGGTCTATATATAAAATGTCTGATACATTTATGAAGTCACTGATGCATCATCTACGTTAAAAGCATGCTATTCTTCTCCAAAACTGACCGATTTGTTGTAGCTTTACTTTGGTCTCTGTATGTCCCCATTTGAAGGTTTTTTGACCTTTATTTTGTAAAAAGCAGCAGTTTTAATGTCTTCTCCACCTAACCGAATAACACTTGTTCTATTCAGTAACAGAGGCTGTACATACCTTAATAGACTAAGCGTTAACAAAGTTAACATAATGATCTTATTTTGTTGCTTCTACATATTGAACATCAAGACTATTTCCTACTGGGTGGATTTTTCTGTTTGCCTTTTCCTTGTAGGGTACAGAAGATACAACCATGGCCAGTCAGTTTTCTGAACCTAAAGATGGTGAATCACAAGGTGGTCAAAAGGTGTGGGATAATGAAGAGCATGGTGTAGCTTATGATTATTCAATGTATCATTTTATGATGCTCTTAGCCACATTATATGTCATGGTCATGCTTACCAATTGGTTAAGACCACAAAATGATTTGAAAACACTAGCCACTAATTCAGCCAGCTTTTGGGTACGTATCGTAAGCAGTTGGGTATGTTTAGGTATTTATGTGTGGACATTAGTTGCACCAGCTCTATTTCCTGATCGTGTATTTTAGATTTGATTATAATATTGTTAGAATAGGAATTTAATTCCTTCTCTTCTATTGCGAACTTTGTTCATATTACTTTTGTTTTATTGCATTCGGTCTATAAACAAAATGCTCTAGAAATTTCTAGTTGCTTACTACAATCATCCAAATTTATTCACAGTCATTACATTTTTATTTTATTGGTTGTATTATTATTATTCTTATTATCTTCAGCATTTCATTAAACGAATTGCAGAAATGTTTTGAAACATTGATTGTCATATCCCATTGGTTTTATGTGATGTATTTATCTGTATTATGATTGCTTTATTAAATACAAGGTTTCATATATAAAATTATTTGATTTTCTGTTATGTCTTATTGTTTATTAATTGAATATTAAGAATAATCCAAATCTTTCAATAAGTTTTTGCATATAAAAGGAAATACTTACATGTAAGTTGTAGGAATAACTTACGTAAATTTTCGAACAAACGTTGAATGAGCTGAAATTATCCACCATACCACCATTCAGTGGAATTTCAAAAAGCTTTGATACATCGTTCCTACTTCTGATTGCGCAATTTTTTCACGCCGGACTGGATGAATTACAAACGCGATTCCTAGTTAGTTCAAAACCATAAATGCGCATTGTTTTTGTACATATTTGACACTTACTGACATGTCTGGATGATGACATGCGATTGGCCAATATCGTGTGACAGACATATAAGACAAAGACTAGGTTATATATATATATATCTTGCATATTATCGGTTTATTGTTGTTGTTGTAATACATGAGTGTGAGTGACTAGTTGGCTTCTAAATAATCAGTCGAATTTTTGTGCCTGAAAAATAGATTAAGGCAATGCTGGGTGTTAGCTGTAAGACATAGCGCGGCGGATAACAGAGCCAGTATTATCGGCCATCCCTGCTTCAGATACAACACTTACTAGATTAAAAATCTATTCTATCTTTTGATTTATTCCTTGGGAAGTTTTGTGGATCTGCGTTCGGAAAAATATGGTGCGCAGATCTCTAAACGGTAATCTAAATTAAAGTACAAGATTTATCACAAATAAGCTTCGTTAGATTACCCTACCTCATGGCCAACAGAAATAGTGCGCAGTTCAGTGGTAGTTATGTATTTTTTCATTTCGAATATAGAAATATATTCTCTTCAGATAACAGCTGGGGTTTAGTTTTATTAGAAAAAATATGGTCAGACAATAACCTGTTTCACATACTTTGTTCCTATCTTCCATGTGTCTGCTACCAATGAGAATTAAGCTTTGAGTATAGAGAAATGCCTAAGAATACTGTATTAGGTCACTTACCTTTAATCTCGATATATGCAATGAGGAGTGCGTAACTTGTGTTTTTCTAAGTTGGGATATACACGACTTTCGTAAGCGTGTCTGATGAGAATTACTTTAAGAATAGCCATCTTTAAAATGGGTTGTGGGCGAAAAATTATTTTAAATCACACCTATTATAGGGGAATTTGTAGTTAGTATAAGGATACTGACATATCACAAGAGACATTATTTCAATCAGAATCAGTCGGATGGAGGTATCTTCCAACTTAGATCGTTTACCTGTGACTTGTAACTTCCCCATGTTACAAGTCCACGTTTTCTCCATTTGTACAGGTTTAAATAAAATGTAGTTTAGATATTTTCAACTAAAATAGTTTTAATGTATTCTCATCCTTTCATATACAATTCTAACAGTTAACATAACTAGGCAACAGAAACCACATATTAGAACTAGAAAATAAACATGATTTCATGTGTGTATCTATTAGTCGATTATAGTTCATAAATATTGTTTGAGTTTAAATCAGGAGGATATTGAAAGGTGTATGGTCGAGATCAGGCTAAACTAGATTTTAAATAATGACTGATCGACAGAAATTTTATAGGTAAGACAATCAGATTTGTCTTTTTCCTATGATTTGGCTTTGGTGATGTTTGTCGAAGGATTTCTGCATACTTTTAGGAATTCAGTCAATTTGTAAAGAAAGGCACTTATTTGGGTCTTTCATTTAGCTATTTTCCTCAATCATCATAGAGAATCATTTTATATTTTCAGGGGTTAAAATTTTGTATTTATTTTATTCTACACTGAGTCATGTATTTTTGTGCAGTGGTATCAGAGCAACATACAGTATATAGGGTTTAAGTCAGTTATTATGTGCGGTTAGTACACACCTTTGTCGAAAGAAACATAACACTAGAAAAAAACATTTGCAACAAATACTTGGTTTCACCTATGAATGAATAAGTTTAGCATAGTGTAAAATTAATTATAACTGTAGATCTCAATATTGAGGATGGTGGAATATGAAGCTATTTTTTGTGAAGATACGTTATTTGATCGTGCAAGTGATAATCTTAATGACGGAGACTTGCACAGCAGATATGGTTATCGAGTTTATCATATGTTTTTACATAGCTGAAGTAAATATATTTATTGGAAACAATTGCTAACGCTCTTTAAAATATATAAATTACTTATTCTTGTTGCAGAGATCCTGTAATTTATTTATGTATGTGATAGGTAGGTATAACGGAATCAGATGATACTAATATAATATTTTCCTAAAAGTCATTCTTCAGAGGCAAACTAGAGAAACCAAGTTGGGTGTTTCCCTTTCGCTACACAAGCACTCTGATATTCTCATTTTCGTCGACCTTTTCACGATCAGGTATTGCTCTATTATAGTTTTCGTCCTTGTTCATCTTTTAGATGTTTTTGATAAAGCTTAATATTAGAAATCATTTGGTTTTTTGTATCAAATCAAATTTACGCGTACAAACTATATTGTGGTTAAATCAAACGGAAAGTTTAAGTTCATACATACTGACGCAGTTCCAACCAATATGATTATACTGATAACAGTTTTTGGCGATTTGCAGATGTATTATCCACTAAGTACTTACATGTGTCTAAAATATTATGCAGTAATCGTGGACAAGCAAGTAGACTAAACAACAAAGAGATATGCACGAGAAATCTATGCTCTATTAACAACAATACTTTGGTAGAAGGCACTTAGATGCAAACTACCTAAGGAGAGGCAACGTGTATCATGTATGCTAACAGTATGCCATACATGGTGAATGCCTAGTGTGTAATTTAGCATGAGAACGTCGGAGCCATAAAAATGAAACTTGTTTACACCTGGTTTTCATTGTTAATATCTGCCAATACATGTTTGCCGATGTTGTTTTAACATCAGTCATAACTCTGTATATACATATTTCTTTGTCAGTCCTTTTGCTGTTTGCTGCTACTAGCCTGGTCAGTAGGAAATGGGTATTTTTCTAGCCCTACTCGTTTTTATTCAGTTTCCCATGTCCATACTGTGAATTTTTAGGTGAGGGACATCGACCGCTGTTCCGTTCATTGTATTTACATCCAAAGTGCATCTATCGTATACCCGTTGACTAGATATACTTATGAAATAGGCATATCAAACGTATATAGGCAAGTCAGTAACGACGATTTAGACAAGGATGTATTTGGGACAGATTAGATATACCAAAGGCCAGAAAACAAACAAGCTGCCAAAAGTCAAGTATATCGAAACTTACGCTAAACATATATGCTAACATATGAATGTACAATGTAGAAGTTGCTATGCTGATGGATAGTTACAGCTTCTATGGATTAATAATTTTTATCCATTACAGTTAGGCTAGACTGAACCATTATGTATTTCTCTTTCTGTTGTCGCCGCATCGTCGGCTTGCATGTGCTCGTTCTGGACGTGCATTTCATTTCGCGAATTTAGTGGATATACGGATCATCGTAAACATTCTCAGTTTGTAGTATATTACATATTGTACTATTCTCAGTTGTATGTGTGGTCAGTGTGATTGAATCCCATATTGTAATGTTTCTTATTTTCTGAGTTTTGTTGAATTTACGTTCTGTTCAACTATGATTCTCACAAATTCGCAGTTACTGGCTTTTAAAATACATCCTTTTGTCTGTTCATGCGTAGCGGTAAATAATTCCCTAGGTAAATAGTCATGTAGGTTCTCATCACTGATGCCGACCATGTTGGTTTTAAAGGACACGACTAGGTAAATACGCTCTGTCAAGTATCCTCACGAGGTCACGGTCAGACACCACATGGGAGGCAACTCGTCCCCTAGTCAGCCAGTATAGGTGTTGCTGTCGTGTTAATGCCCTACTCACGGTTAGATATACCTTTATTTTCGCCCATGATTGCTTTCTGATTTGTCCGTATTCGTGCGCCTGAGTTTAATAGTTAGGGCTACTCCGGTCGTACGACAAGCACAGCTTGGCTATATGCAGAGCATATTTCACTGGTGAGCTCGATGTGATTTGAGCACGATTAAATCTGTGAATTCGCTCCTTTTCATAGTTACTTTTGCATACCCATATTTTTTTCTCTACATTTCTTTCACTGTATTTTTGTGTCCATGTGCATTTGCACTTCATTGACGAGTGGTCAAAACTCTAAGTTTATTAGAATTAAAACTCCTACGCCTCCATACTTTCATTCTATCCCGTTGTGGTCAGACAACATAATTTCTTAGTTCTGCTGCTCAGAAGCCGAGTTTCGTGAGTGCTGCTTGACAAACCCACGGGTTCCATTGCTTATAATCTTAATGTCATTCGCGTGTAAAATAGAGAGATAAATTGTAAGATTTGGATGACGCACCTGAGCTCCAATTTAGGTTTTGCACGTGAGTGATTCTAGATTATCTTACTGAGCTTGTGTTCATGTTTGTTTTGTTCCCTTTTTAACCTTGTAGATTGTTCACCTCTGCTTCCAAGATCGCTTTCTACGGTTGCTGACTGAATACGTGTGAATGACACCAATTCAGCTCAGAATGTCGAGAACCTTATGGTCATCTTGAAGCGTCTATTCTCAAACGCTGAGATTTGTCCGACAGGTAACGTCTTCAAAAATTGTCTCACACCACTGAGCTTGATAGCGGTCCAGCAACAGAAACGCTGTTACACAAGAGTAGAGCTATTGGCCACTTTTGATGATAGCTTCTTTTCCTGTAGAAGCTGCTAAAACAAATACATTTATTTTAGTAACACTTAGCAACAACTCAGTAAAAGAAAATAGCGTCGTATGCTGATCGAGTTCTAGTGATTACCAGAACTCGCCTCAACGAGGCTTATCGTTCGCAGAAAAACCTCGGTCGACGAAATTGTGAAATACCCTCTCATGTTTCCTCGATTGGTGGGAGCAATTAATACAGACTAAGCGATTCGCGACAACAAATTTTTTCAGGGAGAAGCTCTTCATCTCGATATCGAAGAACAGAGGCTGCACATATGTGTTCACCATGAAACTTATGAAAAAGCTTTAAGGTAACGTAGAGATCCCTGTTGACGCTTCGGAGAAATTTCTCAATGGCTGGCGTTAGTATCAATCGCAGTTTGTGGAAGTAGCCGCCTGTTATTCATCGCCAAAGTAATAAGGAACGTTCGCTACCTCGTCGACAATGGTGCTGAAGTCAACATCCTGCCTGCGACTTCATTTGATCTTCAATAACAATCTGCATTCAACCTACATGGAGCCGATAGGGAAGAAATAGAGAAGTATAGCAAAAGATATGTCAACTTAAACGTCGGTTTACGAAAGCCCATACACTAGATTTTCACTAACGCTAATATAAAAATGCCTAACACAGACTACAATATCCATTTTGATTAGATGAAAATGCTCCAAGTTTATTGCATTAAGAAATTTTTTTAAACTTGTGTTTGATGTCACCTTATTGTGCTCTGTGTAATAAATCTTGTTTACTTTCGTTTGGTGCTTTAGTATGACAGTTATTGGATTCTTATCCACAACCAGGTTCTTATATGTATTTTGTTGGCATACTTACCATTGATGTCTTCAGTTTTGTTTCACTGGGTCTTAAAGTCTTGTTGCAATCAGCATTGTGTTAATATTTTTCCTGCCTATACTTGAGTGATTTGACTCATCTGGCTGGCTGAAGACATAATTGGGTTCCAGCATTCGTTAGGAGCACCCCTTCTTGGACAAGTAACTAAATTGATAATCACTTTACTACTTGTGTGTTGTATTATAGATTAACTGTAGAACTTTCTTGAATCCTTTTGCTGAGTAGTCGAGCAATATGGTTCCTAATACGGAGATATGTACTTCACAGTCTTGAAATCTGTTTCTGTACCGATTCTATCTTCGTACTATGGAATCAGCAGTTCCAGGTGCTTTTGTTTGGATAGGGAAACTATGAAAAGACGAATTTTATGCTCACTTGTCTCAAAACGTCTCCTTATAACACTACTAAAAATAAAACATACCTGTAGACTTTAGAAGCTCCTTGATTACTCACCTACAGGCAGTAGAACGTTTTGCTACCTAGCAGAGAGTGCTTTGAAATCTCGTAATGTCTATGCATTTCTTAGAGGTGATGCAGTATGTCTTTATTTCCCCATACTTTATCTTATAGGATAAAGTAGATCTAAAATTTACCATAGTTACCTCTAGTATCAATCGACGTTTCCCAGAATAAAAAAGTGGAATAATAAATGAGTTTTAGTTGATCCAATATGTACACTTTATGTCTCACTGGAATGAAATGTACTTAATTGGTTATGTGTCCTCTCGCCCTGTTGCTTGTTCCTTTTCTTTATCTTTTCAGTTCCCAACTATTGTGTCACGTTGAAAATATCACCCAGAATCCACGCTGAAAAGGAAAGTGCATCTTTGTGATCTACTCATAATAACTTAATGTGGTACCTCCGATCTCCATCGTCCACCTGCAAGGTTCTGTCCCACACAAGGTCATGTTCGTACCTGACGCCACAATTGACTATTTCAAACAACTGTGTAGTATCTAAATCTTCCCTGTGTCGCGTTTTCGACACTCCTTTTCCTGAATTGATTACATATATTAATAAGTGTTCTCTACTAATGCATCCGTGAACACTCAAGAATGAAAAGTATCTTCCAGCTGTTCGTTAACGGTTTTCTTGTTTACATTTAATCTCCCTGCATATGAATCTAGTGTCTTGTAAATGGTATTATTAGGCAAACACCCATTTCCGTAAAACTGTGTGTTCCATTGTACAAGAGTTAACCTTTCTGTATCATAATGACCATGCCTGTAAACTGGCGTGAATTCTGTACTAAATTTCATAATAATAATAATAATAATAATAATAATAATGGTAAAAATCATCTCGGATGTGAATGCGTTGGGTGTGACGATATGCAACCTAACTCCAGGCCTATACATTTTACTTTTGAGCCTCAATGCGTGTGCAACTGTCTCCAGAAAGACAGTTGTTAAACAAACATTTCGGAAACTAAGGTATAAGTTTAGGAATTGTGACACTAATCATTTGGAAATCTATTCGAACTATTCGACGAGCTAGTCTAGTATAAAACAACAGATAGTATGGCTTCAGAATGGTTTTATCCCTCCTTTACTGACAAAATTGTGTTTGGTATGCCTTTTAAGTAAACTTTGACTTAAGTGATATAAGAACAGACTGAATTAACCAGACATCTGTTAATTTAAGAAACTAGAAATAGAACACTTTTTGAAATAGGGAATAAATTTTGAATCCCATCTGAAACAAAAAGCGCCCGGCGTCGTTTGGAAGAAATTCAGGTTTTCTCTCAACTGTGTTAATTGAAATTGGGCTGCTGAGATTTCATGATCGTTGCTTTTTACAATAAGACACATACAAAATGTTTTTCCAATACTGATAGTAGCCAGAGTTTATTTAAGTCATCAGTGATTACTAGATTAGGATCTAGTAGGTCACTTGTTAACTAAGAAACTAAATAATAATAATAATAAATGCATGAGTACCAATATCAATTATTTTTTAATATGTTTGAAGACTTCCCTCACCAATTATTATGATTTCTTGCTATTTTTAGTCAGTCATGATGTGGGAACCTTGCCTTACTGCTCCTTTTAGATTCCGACAGTGGTGGTAATGCACGTCTCAGGAGCTACTTTCATTCATACTAGTTGACTATTTGTTAACCGTGCGTTGGCCAATGTGTGAGTGGAAAATGTACATAAGGAGTAAGACGAAATGGAAATCTCTACTTATTAAACAACTTTGCCACGACATATTTTTTTGAAAGAATGATTAGGTTCTGTCTTGCTTTACTAAACGTTGTTGCAATGCAGTTGGTATAACGCTGGACATTATATATATACCAAGATAAAGACAAAGAACAAGCAGTAGGCGACAGGATACAAATGACCAATTAAGTACATCAGTTTGCAGCAGAACTTAAGATGTAACTGTTGCATTAAATGAAGCATATTCGTTATTCCTCTTTTATTAATCAGAAAACGTCAACTGATACTAGAGATAACTATGATAGATTTTAGATTTACCTTGGGATAAATAGCTCAGGGTAGTATAGTACAGGAAAATAAAAGATAAACCGCATCAGCTCTAAGAAATGTATAAGCAATACGAGATTCTAGAGCACTATCTGCCAGGAAGGAAAACGTTTTATTGCCTGTAGGTAAACAGTCGAAAAGCTCATAAGATCTACGGGTGATGTTTTCTAGGAGTGTTGTTGAAAAACTAAATGTCAAAAAGTTGATTGATAAATGTACCCATTCTATATAAATTGTATTACGTAAGTTGCAGATACCGGCATTGTTTAAATAGTGGTTTCTTACAAATCTAATTTGTGACATGTAGCTACACTGTCGTGTGATTTCTGGTAACCGGTTACAGAGGTCAGCATAGCATGCAACAAAGAAGGAGGATTTAAATTTACTAGTGGCTTACTGCACTCTTACCAGGGGACATATCACTTAGTTTTGGTAAGCGCCTATTAAGCTTAGAGCACTTGGCCCTACTGCGTACCATTTAAGTATTAGGACACACGATGTAGTTATTAGTAAAGGGAGATGACAGTGTTACGAGTTTAGATATGAGCAGAACTCCACGAAATATAAAAATGGTAGACCACTTGAAGAAATTTGCAACCTTTGGAAACCGCGCAAAATCATTCAATCAATGACTGTTACCCTATGTGGAACATAAGCCACCCACCAGCAATCTCCAACCAAATCTGTCCTGGGCTTTCCTTTCCAGGTCTTCCCAAGTGCTGCTCATTCTCTTCATGTCTGTTTCCGATTCCCGACGCATTGTGTTCATGAATCTTCCTCTTTTTCTTTGATCTTGAGGATTCCAAGTTAGTGCTTGTCTTGTGACACAGTTTAATGATTTCACCAATGTGCACCAAATCCACCTCCAGCGTCATTTCCAAATTTCTGCCTCGACTGGAAGTTGATTTGTTCCCTGCCACAACAGGTAGTATAGGATGTTAGTGAGCGTTTTACACTTGAAACATACTATTTCTTACTTAGTTTGATTGGATAAACTCATTAAACTAAGGAAGTGAAGTTGCAAGTCACGATTAACCATGGAAATATCACAGATAACTCCAGGAGTATTCAAGCAGTTACAGGATTATAAAAAGTGGAGTATAATATGTTTTGGTAATGTGCTGTACAAAAGGACATATGAATTAAGTTCAACTTCGAATAATTCAATAGGCAATATTACTTGTTTTAAGTTTTCAAAATGGTGTATTTAGTTCACTAAATGTGTTCGAAAGATGACAACCGCTAAAACAATTAACACGCCTTATGACATGCCTGCAGTTATGTGGTAGGTTTTCAAAGACCAACTATATGAAAGTTTACAATGGTCTATTGTAATTGTGTATGTTTAATTTACATAGTGTAGAGGTGTGGAAAACCCACTGTTTCAGATTAATTGTCTCATTTCTACAAGAAATATTATGTAATATCGATAAAAGAGACGTCATGTTGTGAATGTCGGTAGTTAGGTGAGGGCTAATGAAAATAAATGTGATATCTAAGCGATAGTGTAGAAATGTTTTTACATGCCGTCATTATTTGTGCTCAATTAACGATTGATTTTCCCATTTTGTCGATAATCACTCTTTTTAATTATAAACTAACCTCCTTGCCCACCTTACTTTTTCTTTGTACATTTTATTTTTTCTTCGTCTGTTTTATTTCATTCTCAGCTTACACGATTACCGCGTTTGGTTATCATAGGAATTTTTTTTACATTAAGTTGTCACCTGAAAAGAATTAGTATTTTGTAGTGTGATAGTAAGGGCACTTTATTAATGCATTTACATGGGTACAGGGTGCTACTGTAAGTTATTTTGTGTGATCCTACTGAAAAGAATGTAAAACAACAGGTAAAACATGTGATTTCTTCAAACGTACATACTGAAAGGCTTTTTTATTTAAACATCAATTTATGGCTAATAATATCTTTTTTTCACATCAGAGTACGCCTACGCATATTTAACTTGCTAAATCCTAATATATATTTGCAAAGTTTTATAGAATTTCGAATTATAACTAGCTGGTCAGATTAGGCACAAATCAAAAGACAGAACATAAGTGAAGATAATATTTATTTTTAGAATCCAGTCATCGCATAATTCAAATATACATCACTATTGCTGTTTCGTAAAAACACCATAATATTTGTTTGGCGCTGCCAAGCTAATTTATTGAAACGGAAACGAAACGAATATTTGGCGTAAATACTTAGGCTTTTGTTACTTCGACTTTACCTTTGCTTGGAAGGATTAGCTGACTGCCGTTCCTTGAGATCTGCTTCTAGGTAGTAGGATTGTTCATGGTTTCTGGAGCACATCACTGGCTATATTTTCACTGAAAGTGAGAGAAAAAAGGGTTAAATTGTGTTAAGAATAGGAGTAGCTTCTACACTGTTGTCCCTCTATACCCATTAAGTCTAGGTGTGTGTTGAGTCTTCTTTCATTATCTCCAGAAGAAGGTGCCAACACAACTTTATTAGGCAGAAAGCGCCATAGTATGACCGTTCTGATCATAAAATGGTTGGCATAATAATTTTTGAGCTCTTTTGTGTTAAGTCACTCACTTAGCTTTACTTATCCATTGAAGTTTAAGACCAGGAAAATTTATATAATAAAACTTTGTTGGTGTTCTACAAAATGCGAACAATGTCATTTAGATAATTTTGCCTATAGTATTAATTTGGGTTCTACAGGGTATTTTAAATTTTCAGTGCGTTTCAAACACGCTATTAGTCGCCGATGCTATTTATCAAATAAATATTTTATTTTTGAGACTGAATCCACTTGAATGATTAGATAATTAATAAAGAATATTTTTTGGTGATCATATTCTTCAGCATTTCTACCATTTTCACGTAAGTTGTATATACTTTCCCTGAGATTTTCTAGCCCATATCTTCAAAGTCGAAACAAGAATTATTTTTTTAAAGTCAACTCGTTAGCATATAAATAAACCTACTTTATGGCTTTATAAAGTCTAGGGAAGTAGCCTACAATTGAAAAAATTAAGCATCAATGGCTGTATGAGAACCCTGATGTTTCATCATAGTTAAAATTTTTTTCATGAATCCTGTGTCTCCAGAATTTTTCGTCACTAGACACCCTCTGAATAATAGATTGATGGTTACTAAATCAGTAAACTCAAAGAGAGTAATCTTTAAGGAGTAAACAGAAATTCTCATAAGGCCACTTGGGTAAGGTAATAAATTCGAGAATAAACAATGTGCTTGAGCAGTGCAGTGTATATATATTAGTTGAAATCATTAAAATAATTGTATTTGTACCAAAATTATTTACATTGTTTACATAAAAATATTCTTCAGTCTCTAATGTGGTGTGAACACGATTTTTAGCATATAAACGTTGACGAAACCATTTCTAAATCTAGTTTAAACCGTTTTTATATCCCACAGTAATTAAACATTTATTGTCCATTAGAACTTTACTAGTTGGTTTTCTCAGTTTTATCTTTGGAAACTGTGGAAATAAAAAGTAAAATCAATTCAGCAGTAATCACACATTTTGTTTTAATGGGAGTACGTATGATTAGATATTTCAGTGAACCAGTTATTTGGTTGTGTTGAAAAACTTCTAAAAATCTAGAATTGTATGTCTTACAGTGTATTTTGTGCAACGTAATTTGATTTCCCAATAAAACCCTAGGACATTATGCAGGTCATTTGTGGACGTTACAATCCAGAATAATGAACAAATCATTTGGAGCTCGTTAATGTGGGATACGTTAATAAACTCAAATAGGTGATTACTTATCGCCTTAGGGTAACATTTTACATTTTACATTATATACGTAATTAAGACGTTCACATATAAAGGTCGTAATTTAAATAAAGATTTAAAAGTCATTACGTTTTTTGAATTATACCTAAATTTTGTGAAATGCGACCCACATGAATTTGCCTTTAATTTATAAGGCATTTTATGTTATCATAGAGGGTGGTTAATAAAGTAGAAAGCATCCCACATCTTTTGACTGAGGTAGATTCATATTTGTTATTTAAATGAAGTAAAATACTCTTAACAAGTAATGATGAATAATCCTTATTAGTAGTAGTTACCATTAAAAAATTACAAAGTACCTGTTGGAGTGAAACAATAATTGTTTATAGTAGAGGCAAAAGTTCATCATGCGTTTGTAAGTATTATCAATTGTTGTGACTGATCTGTTTTCAAATATTCTTCCAGTGGAACTTTGTAGGGGTTTGGGCTTTGTAAGTGCATGAAATACCGAAAGTACACCGTAATGAGTAACCTTAATATCTATTCCTCAAACTTGAAATATTTAAGTAAAGTTTTACGCTAACTTGATTGTATTTTAATGATTGGTGTTTATTGTAAGATTAAGAAACCATGTTCTGGAACCGCTGGCTGATTATATTAAGTCCACCAAATAAAATAGCTAGAATATGCATCATAAACATCGAGCCATCGTAGGTTGAGAACGAGATCTGGATGAAATATGTAACGTAAATGTGCAGATGTAAATATCCGTTAAACAGTCTACAGAACTAGTAAGTGCCAGGAGATAACAGTCAGTAGTTTAAGACGTTAGTCAATAGGAGTTCGAAATTTATCAAAGTAAAAAGGGGTATAATATTACACCTACACTTTAGGATAACATCTCCATTATAGAAATAGTCTACTTTAATAGGTCATATTATGTAATGATCTCCACATTACAAATCTGGTTTCACTATTAGTTCAAATCGATATTGTTCAGAATTATGACAATGATAGTAGGTATCGCTTTACTTAATCTATTATTTACTACATAGTTATTAAAGTAAAAACTTATCAAAGTGTTTTATCGTTTCCTTTTAAATAAATCCTCCTCATTAGTTTGAATGTGTGCCGTACTAATGTGTTACTTCGAAAATTTAAGATTATGTTTGCTGGTACCCATGAGAGTATCTAGTTTTTTTTTATTAAAATGTTTGAATTCCAGTATGACTTTGCTACTCATAAAAGATAAATTTAAATCAATAAACTGTTGTGTATATGCTGAAGAAGTAAATTCTAAGGAAGTTGGTAAACATAATGTTTGCAACAGTGAAGTTTTTAAAAATTAAATATTCACTTCTTAGTTGAAAATTAATGAGTATTATTTAGAGTTTTTTGTTAAGGAATGATTTATGTAGTCAGTATGTATGTGTGGTTTGCTCATTTTTAATCGCGTAGTTTAAACTATTTGTATCTTCACGTTGACTTAGTCAGGAACTGAAATTGATTAGTCTCTGTTGCCATATATAGATCCTGAGTTGACTGCTTTGATCTAGTGGCAATCGATAAGTTTGATCAAAACTGGGTTATGACTGATGGGCGGAGAACATAACCTGGATGTTTTCAGATACGTGTTTATGTTCACATCGAGATTCAAGCTCATTTCACTCATGTCGTATGCTGTCAAGTTCACCAATGAGCTGGTGAATTTACGTAGCAAAACGTATGTAACAGAGGAGTTTGACACAAACCAGTTGAGTCTATGTCCCAATGTGAGAATTAGTGGTAGAATACAGCTACATCCTCTGGCAAATCCCAAATAGGACGAAACAGGTGCCGTGCACTAACTGCCAGTCGCATTCCAACTTTAGCCTTACTTATAAACAGAGTTTATTCGTAAACACACTGTGTTACATTATGTACTTGATGTGTTTACACGTTATTTTGATAAATTTCTCCAGATTATGTTTATCATGGTGTCAATATCTTTTATGTATTTACGTGGATGGATCTCAATATAAAGTTTAATCAAAGAAATCTGTACTGAAACAACTTTGATTATATTCTAAGCTGACTTGAATTATGTGTAATCTTGCTTTTTATTCCTAGTTACTGGGAAAAACTAAAGTTTATTGTCTAAAATCAGTGTTCATTTTATTAAAATTTACAAACTACAATACACAGCCATTCATTCTCATTTGGTCAGACTGAAAGCTCTAGGTTAAATTCTTTATAGAAAGGAAAGTGGGTGCTACTAAGGAGTCCTATAGCAGGAGAGAACAGCTGTCGTGCTCTCTTTGGATCTCATTGGTACCTAACCAACGTCAGCCTACGACGAATACAATAACTAGTCACTATCATTGTTCGATGCTTAGAGATATTCATTAGAAAACAAAATAAGATTATGTAAATAAATGTATCGATTAGGTGAGTGATTATTAGTAAAGAGGGCAGACAAATACAATGAACTCATTATGTTACATGTGCGTATTTGATCACTAACCGTTTAATGTAATTAAGAAGCTGAAATTATCACTCGGAGCAGCAGTTTACTCTTTATCTCTAATTATCATATAAACTGTTTTATCCAGTAATTCATATTAATAAGTTTATAATAACCGGAAATTAATAAAATAATTAAATTTTAAGAAATGATATAATTTACTACACTATTGTCACTCGATCTACCCTTTCCCTCCCTTTTTCACCTTCTCCTCTCTCTTTAAAACAACACAATTGATTTTCATTGTCTTTCTTTTATTATTTCACTTTTTTATTTTGTTTCTCTACAATCACATTTATTATTATTATTATTATTGTCGTTGTTGTTGTTGTTGTTGTTTACAATAAACAATAATATTTAATATTATTTTTTTTTAGTGAATATTGATTATTAATAATGAAAAAGTAGAGATTCTGATTTTTCAGACAAAATATCAATTCGTCATTACAGATATTCAGTATGTGAAGTACACATAAAGTAAACGATTCTTAATGATTTTGTCAATTGACTGATTGATTAGTTGTTTGAATGATTTGTTTACTGAATATTTCAACAAGTTATTTACTGTTTTGTTACTTTTTTTTTTCATTCATATTTACTATAATAATAATAATAAAATACATATTTTGTGTAATGAACTTAACGACAATAAAAATTGAGTTTATCTCACTTGTATTTCACACTGAACAAAATGTCAATTTACTTAAAATTTATTACAACTAAGCGTAATTAGTGTGTTTACTTTTAATTAAATCAAAGTGAATCATTTTAATGTAACCTGTAAATGAATAGTAGGGGCGGGGGAGGGGGAAAGGAGTATCATGCATATCTGCATATACATAATCTCTATTAACATCATTATTCTACTAATCTATGTATTGTAAAATATTCACTGATACTGTCTATTTGACATGAAAATTCAACCACAAACTTGGAAATATTTTTTCATAAACAATTTTTTTCATAATTTACTAAAACTTTTCTGTACTTATAGAGATTCCGGTGTTACAGTAGGGAATGGAATAAAAAAAATACCACTTTTTCATCATCTTAAATGTTTATTAAAGGCTAATTTAGTTTATCTAGATGATCTAGTTTTATCTGGTGACCTCAGAACAGGAAGAACAAACAATTTAATAAGTATCCTATAAAGTTATTCATTATTCTCTTAAATACTGTTCTCTATCGACACTAATTTTCCAAATATTTAAATTAACTTGGGAACTCTACCAGTAGGCTCCACCCTAGTGCTCCAGAGGGTCAGATGATTGCTAGCATGAAGGCACTGAATTTGATTGCTGGTGGAATCGAGGATGCACGCTGCTGAGGGGTTCTAAACTAGGATAAAACAGCTGTCTACTGCTCCTTGGTTTCAGTGGTAAAGAACCAAGATTAACCTGTAGTGAAAACAAGCAACTTTGTGACTATTTATTCGTTTATTTTTCAAGGAGAACTGCGTTTTATTTTAACAATAGGCAGTTGGTTTATTATAGCGAGTAACGATTATTTACACTGAAAATGTGATAAAATTAATATGAACTGAATATTGATAACCTTCAAGATGCAATTCATTGAATTTCACTAAAAATAAGTTATATCGAGTGTAAGGCAATTATCCACTGGAAGCAATGGATTACATGACACAAATTTACAACAAATCGACTTTGTTAGAAATAACGAACGTTGGAAGCTGGCTCAGTGGTCGATTGCTTAAACTTTTAATTCGAAGTCTAACCCTTTGTGGGATTATAGATGCACACTGTTGAAGATTTATATTGTAGGACCAAACAGATGTCTAGTGTTTCCTACTTTTCAGTGGTTGTTTAACTCAAATTAATTCATGATATGGTATTCCACTTCAGCAATCTCCATAACACTCAATTACAATCATTTTTTTTTAAATTTTAAATATCTGTCGATCTACTGAAAAAGAAACTACTACTTATTTATGTACTTTCATGATTATTTCCTGTTTTTAATTTGATCTTTGATTGTTATCAATAATATGATGTAGAAAAGAAAATATTATACAATTTGATCATGTGATGAATAATTCTAACAGAATATAGAATAAAATCATTATTTATGGAAATATTCAGTAGAGGTTTTGTTATACTCCTTACAAAAGAAAGTTATCATGTTAGTTTCATTTAGATAGAGAAAAAAAAACTACTCTAAATAATCATCTTGTGATTGTTTTTGCTTTTTTCATAAAAAAGGGAACACTTATTTTTAGTACTTAGATTACTTCATAAATACATGAGAAAATATTTCTAGTACCAGGAGGGGGTGAAGGGTTGTGAAGTGTAACTGTGGAGATTAGATGTACTTTCTTAGTAGATAAATTAATTGAAAAAAGAAACATTCATATTCATTAAATAATTTGTTTCTATGCATGTATAGTTTTTGGTAGTAACTAAACTTTTAAATTGATTCAACAATTTAAAGAAAAGTTTTGAGTACGACTAAACAACAGATATGGGACAATCAGAAAGTGAGTTGTGTTTTTACGTTCACTGCCCATATTTGGTAGGAACAATTAGTTACTTTCATTAGGAAAGGTTACTTGTCAAGACTTCCTAATGTCACTGAGGTAGACAAATGCAACTAGATATATGTACACATAATCAAAATTGTGTTATATTTTAATGTCATGTACACATCTGGTGTGTAGATAGATTAATGATTAATTAATGAGACTGTAATATGGCATCAAATACGATTGAGAATGAAGTATCTGCTCATAATTAATATGTTACTTGTATCACTCAAATGTAATACTCTGTAAATAAGACTTCAGAAGCTCATATAAATGGCATCATAATATTTAGGTTGAAAAACCACCTCCATAAGCAGTTAGCCAAGAAACAGTCTCTTCAATGATCTGGTTTCTTGTTAGCCTAATCAGATTTAGGCTCCTCCAAGTCATTTCCAGGACCTCTCATTCGTACTCTTCCTTTAGTCCTGTCAAGTTTTGTATTTCTGTTTGCTGTTGATGTATGAAATAAACTTCGACAAATTGAAGTGTATGAATATTCTGCAGACAGTTTGATTATTTACAGCACTACGATGTTCATCTAGGTATAGCACAAATTGGAGGAACTTAGGACTCTATTATTCAACGCCGGCTGGATTAAATTTTGTGATGAAATCATGAGTGTACACTGCTGAAAAGTCACATAATAGAACAAAAAAGCTGTCGAGTGCCCTTTGGTTTTCACTAGTACCCAGCCAATATCAATTTGTAACGAATGCAAACAGCCAAACTTGATGCCTATCTCTACAAAACTACCACAATTCAATTTAGATTACTAGCTTTGTATTCAAGTAAACAAGTAAGTAGGCAAGCAAACTTGGAAATGATCTGCATTAAATTCAAGTTATCAAACTCTAAAGGCAGCATAAGAATGTTGAATTATTACAACATTCATAAATAGAATGCCTTGATGAATAGTACTTAAAAGTTTTACCGTCTCAATCAACTTACTAAGTTGTATTGTACTCAACTAGTGACAGTTTTTACAGAATTTGAATGATAACAATAGATGAATGAACTCATCAATTAATTTAAGTATGTAATTGTTGATTAGTTCGTAAATGCACGAGTATTTATACATAATTTAAGTCCAAAACATGTATTAATTGACTGTAAACGTATTGAAAACCAGATGTCTTTTTCCGAAATGTTTCTGTTGTTCTTCAAGTGTATTATTCCAAGTATTTATGGTTAGTATTTTATCTATTTAGTTAGTTAGTTCTATGTATTCGTATATAAACTGTATCAAAGTCCCAAATTTTGCTATATTTATACCTTTTATTTATTAAGTCAATCTACGCTACACTTGAAATGCGATCTTTGGTGATTATTAAACTTTGATTCTCAGCATTCTCCTGGTAAATGAACGAAAGACTGACCACAATTAATAGGTACGACATACATTGTGAAGATTGAAAGTATTATGATTAAATTTGGTTATTGTAGCTAAGCAAAATATAAAATGATAACATTTAATAAAAACTTGATTATTTTTTAAAAGTTTTCTTTCTTTTTTTTTTCATTACATATCAGATAATTTGAAATAATTAACAATAAATTTATCAAAATACATTATGGAATCAGAATTTTTAACTCTACTTCAAAACGGTTCAAAAGACAAACTTGTAAATAATAATAATCAATTTCATACTGCACTGATGACAAATAAACGATCCCTATCTAAAATAAATTTATCCTCTCATAAACCGGTTATATTAAACGATAAACCAGATCATAATAATCAATTCGATCAATGTAATGACAGCATAAAAGATCTACTATCTCCAGGTGATTTAGTTAAAGACAGATGGCGAGTAGTATGTAAATTGGGAGGTGGAGGATTTGGTGAGATATATGAAGCAGTTGATACCAAATTAAAACGTGTACAACATTCGTCGTCTTCATCGTCAACATCATCATGTGTTAATGAATCACAATCGAATTCCAAACGTTACTATACAGAATATTCACTTTGTTTAAATTGTGCAACTAATAGTACACTGAATGTAGCGGTTAATTCACCTGCTAGTGGTCAAAATAATTCTTCTGTAATGAAATTCAAACACGATGTTGGTTCAGATAGTGGAATTGGAGGAATTCAAGCTTTTTCATCAGATACACAAATTCAACATGGTACTAGAATTAATTCAGCTGGTACAACTACATCAGCTTCCCTATCTTCACGTCGTCAAATACTTACATGTAATGAAAATAAGAATAACCAAGAGGAAGGTTTAATTCATTTGAAATCATCATTAACTAATAATAATTATATGCATTTACAGAAGATAAACTCACAAGATTTTAGTGCAAGTAATGCATCAACTCCTAGAGATCCAAGTCAAACTGGTAATCTTGACAAAAAGAATATATGCATTAATTGTAAATGTGAGCTACCACAGGAATTAGGTGAAAAATTTATATTTAATAATAAACATGAATCGAATGGGATATCTAGCGACTCTGGAATTTCTAGTATAAATGAAGTTTATGATTATCGTGTTGCCATTAAAGCTGAATCAAATCGTCAAGCTAGACAAGTATTACGAATGGAAGTAGCTGTATTACGTCGTCTACAAGGCAAATCGAATATATGTCGTTTATTTGGTTGTGGGAAGAATGCAAAATTCAATTACATGGTTATGACATTACAAGTAAGTGAGACAAATATTAATCAGTTTAATTTAATCATTCTAGTTGTAATATTAGAGATTGATTTACATGTCTATTCCAAAATTAGTAAATAATATTATAAATTAAAGTTAGGTTGACTAACAGATGTAAACTGGAATTCCCCAACAGGATGTACTTTCATCCCAATGTTGCTGTTTAAACTCAAATTCAAACTCAGTCACAACGTTCGTCACTAAGTTGGTAAATCAAAACAGATATACCCATACAGTGAGAATGTATAAATGACTTGTAAGTGTTTGTTATTTCTCTTACTTACCTTACGTGCATCTTAAACAGATTATCTTGAAATTTTGGTAGATTAAACGTATGGTTGCATACACTACAATATAAAACAGATCAATTTCAATTCATAACAATTTTAACAAGATGATACAATCACTTATAAATGTTAAAAATTATTTCATATTTGCACTGATTCTTATACTTTAATTGATTGTAGCAGTTCTTTACGTCGACATTATGAATTACAATAATTTAGATTGATGCATTAAACAATTAACCTGTCTATTCTTCTTCAATTTCTCATATTCATTCTTATCTTTGATGTTACAAACAATGTCTACAATTAGTTAATAATATCAATTAAATCAATAATTCATCATGACAACAGAATAAAGTCTACATTATCAATGTATGAACAATAACAACAATAAACTACAGTTGTCTACAAAATACTTTTATTATTGTGTAATCAACTTGTAGAAAATATTTAATGTTTTTATTCATCATGACGATTAGTTTAATGTTAATCTGAATGAATAAATAAAAAATTGAGTAAATATTGATTAAAGTCAAAAACATAAAAAGTTTATCATTTAAAAGATTAACCTGTTGAATTATGGATAATTTTCAATAAACAGAAAAGTATCAAGTCCATCGTTGTTTATAGAGACGAGTATAAATCTTTGGTGTTAATTGAGTGTAGATGTAATACTCAATAGTTTATAGTACAATAATTTACATGTTTATTAGTTTTTGCGGTCTAGTTGATTGATTGAATTCATTCAATATCCAAATTATTCAAGTGATCTTAATTCTTCTGTGTTAACGTTTCTAACTGTGATAATCAATAACATTGGTTCAGATTCTATGAGAAAGTTCAGTCTCTGAAGATTTCAGATACACTTTTCTGAAAAGCTTCATCTAGCATGGCATGTAGATTTCCAGATCGTTTTCAATTGCTTTTTAATGTTAACAAAAATGTTAAGAAATTGAGATGCAAGTAAACAGGGAGACCCAATTTTTAAAGAGATTTAAAATATATAAGTTCAATATGTAATTGAAATAAATTTGATTAGATATGGCATTTACTAGTGGCCCAAATAGCTGATCACTTAACCTAACTCTAATGTAGATTACTCCAGGACTTTTTGTATGTGAATGATTGAAGTAATCACTAGAAAACAATTTAAAGAGAGGATAAGCAAAGACAGTAAAGTAATTTGCTGAATACAAAATTATTCACCATGTAGATAAGTTAAGCTATAATTGCACCTGCTTTAATGTGCCATAAACTTCCTGTATGAATCACACAGTGGTATTTTTGTTCTACTCACACCAACTAATAATACAACATAAAAGTTTTGAAACTTTCTGATGTAAGTATCCATAGTACTCATCTCATCCTAGGTTTTAGGTACATCCAACTGATGACTTGTAAGCAGGACAAAACGTGAGTCTTGGATTCTACCATCACCTGGATATTAAACATTATGCAAACTTTTGGAATGTGGACCAATATGCTCACATAGTAATAAGGACTGATTACATACATTCGTGAATGTGAACAGTGGGACCACTTTTAATAAATTTGTTTGTTTACATGTAATAACATTTCAGTGATTTCTATTTTTCTTTTAAAAATATATAAAAGAAAATCAAAACTGTTCTTCAGCATATTGTAATGCGAATTGAGAATAATACAATTGTTAGTGGTAATCAACAATACATGATTTAACTGCTAAGTAACTATGCTAGTTAAACTTTAGTCTCTGTTGGATGCCACTAGAACCCATAGAGGACTAGATAGTTGTTTCGTCTTAATATGGTACTGCTAAATAATATGCAGCCATAGCCCACCGTGAATCTAACCAAGAAACTATAATTACAGGCTGATCGAAGTGAGAATCCCATTACTGGATATCTCCCGGTCTAGTAATACTGTTAAATAAGCTTTCGCTATATAACCTGAGGATAGTTGGCTCAATTCCTAATGACTTTGTGTATGTGCACTGTTGATGAGTTGTTTGCTAAAATGAAATAGCTATCTAGAGTTCTTTAGTTTTACTGGTACTTAGATGAAATCAGTTTCCATGATGAAACCACGTCAACTTGACTAAAATTTTACTTAACAGTAAACATATGCTTATTATATAATTACACCACATATTATAAACTTGTGATTATAGAATATTCATCTTATTGATAAAACAAATCAATGATAGAAAAAAAAATAAAACAAAAATATGAAATGAAGAAGGATATAAATAATGTTTACTGTACTTTATTCATGTAATTGCTAAAACAAAGTTCACGGTTAATAAATGTAACTGGAATATGTATTCATGTGTTCCTGAGTATTTCATTTATTTAATGCTACCATTTAATTTAATAATTATTTTATAATAAAGCAATAAATATAATATATGAGGCGCCAAAGTACTATTAAGAAGTTAGAGGTTTGGATGTAATTGAGAAGCCGCATTCTATTCATGATTCTTTAATTAAATATGTCTATATCTCAGTATTGGGGTTCTTACTGGGACTATAACACAGTATCTTTTGATTTTAATCCATAATACCTTTATCCATTTAGATAATGAGTCCGGAGAGCTACTAACTTTATACAGATGAACAGGAATTCGTATGTAATTAGGATAAACTTGTATATTTATATATATTTAAATATATAACTTGTGTAATAACGCTATATCGACGCAATCCACTCAGGATGCACATATGGCAACAGAGACTGACCAGTTTCAGTCCATTACAAAATCAACTGGAAAATACAAGTTTATCCTACCTACATATATATGCTCTTTGCACCAGTGTGACTGTTTGGACACAGTAGTCTAGTGGTGAACGCGGTGGCATTTGGCACGAAGCGGACGGAGTTCGAATCCCAGTATGAACATCAACATTGGGATGCAGGTACAATCCAGCCGATGAATTCCAAATAGGACAAAACGCACGTCGTGAATTCCACTTGCCAATCACCATCCAACATAATTATATAGGAATTTGTATGTAATTCTCTCCGAGGATATATATACCAATAGAAACAGTTCGATTGAAGTATATAAATTCTATATATTTACGATTCATACACCTTATTTATCGTAATATATTGGTTTCTTAAAAAAAGGGGAGAAATAGCATCATTTTAAAATACATTAAAGAACATGAATCACGCAGTGAAGTAAACATTTGACTGACTATGTTGATAAACAACTTACACTTAATTTATTACATTGAACTTGAAGACATTTCCTTACAAATTAACATCCTGATACATTGAGAAGCCATTTAGTAATAATTAAGAGGCTACATTACACTTAACTGAAATGTCACCGAAATTTTGATAGATGTAATACTGTTCAACTACTTAAGCATAAATGGTTGACTATTAGACAAATTTTCAAATGCTTTACGAGATACGGTTGACTTATGGAGTTGAAGGAATGAAATGTTGTTAAACAGCACAGTTAGATATATTTGTTTTATATCACTTCATGAATCCAATTATCTTTGTTTTTGATTTGTTCCATTGTGGATTATTTAATCTTGTGTTAATTAAATTCGGTTATTCATTTCTCTGATGAAGCGACTTGCACTAAGCCGCAAAATGTCAGAAATCTTAATTTCTACTCATTGGAATTTTACAAATATATGTCACTCCTTTTTGTAAACAATTATCTTTAGGTTTACATTTAAGCTGATTGGCAAATATATTGCTGTAATGTCGTAAAAACTATGTTTGATGTGTGAGATCAATCAATGGATATGGACTTGTGCGCACGAAGTTACAATAACAAACGCCAATGAGTACCTAGTCATACCCTGTATGTCTGCCCGATGCCCACTTTATCCCAGGCCAGAATAACAGGAATGCAAGCCGACGAATCAGTCAAACAAAAACATATGTTTTAGGCATAAAATTTGACCACTCAGACAATCAATTAGATAACTAACACTTACACAAAATAGGAGTAACAATGACAATGAACTGGTGCAACATATACACAAGCAATTAACCGGAGTTCATAAATGAGAAATGTCATACTAATAGTTAATGTGTTAAACGGGAGGACAGTGCAATAGGAACTGAATAGTAATAGAAATAAAATGTTCGCATTGTATGCAATCAAAATAAGTGAAATATCCAACCGTAAAACAGTTCTACATGATAGCCAATCTCCTTTAATTGCTAGACATATCAGTTGCATTATTGTTTGAGGTTAAAGTACTTTAAAACGTATGGGGACCAACTGAGGATTTCAAAGTTTCACTCGGACTTAATAAATTCTATCACTGGCAGATAATTATTAGTACTTTGAAACAACCAATTATACAGTTAACTAATGCGATCGTTGCATATAGTAGCCATAAGAGACTATAAATATTTGAGGAGATCCCTATTTAATTAGACTTGATGAATGCTTTAATCAATACATTGTAAATATGTTTTAGTTATCGAAACGATTATTCAGTTGCTGACCGTTAGTGGAAACTGAGGTTTTTGTGCTCTTATTCTTTAGTTTTATTGTTTTAAATGGAATTCAACTCTTAGGAGGCATCTATAGATGTATTAAGGGCTGCAGATCTGGAACCTTAAGTGGAACATGCCAAAATTAATTACCAATGACAGCAAGTTATTCGAGAATTAATTAGGAACTGGGATTCGGTACTTATCTAGCGTCTGTATTCACTTTAGCTATTCGCATAGTATTCACTTCTTTTAATAAACTTTATTGACTGTTAAAATGATAGTAATATAGTATTCTACACACATTTGCATAGCTACATTTACATTTCATTTCTAATTTCAGGGCAAAAATCTTTCCGAAATACGCCGAACTCTACCTGGAGCGATATTTACACTTGGTACGACTTTCCGCTTGATTAAACAATGTATAACTGCCTTACAAACCTTACACGATGCTGGTTTCCTTCATCGTGATGTTAAACCATCAAATTTTGCAATTCAACGTGGCAAAACAAAAGACAGTTCACACCGAATAATAGTGACTTTACTAGATTTCGGTCTTGCTAGACCATATACAATTAATGGTCCAGGAACTGAAGTACGTAATGCACGACAAGTAGTAGGATTTCGTGGCACAGTTCGTTATGCATCTATTAATGCACATGCCCATCAAGATTTAGCTAGAAGAGATGATTTATGGTCACTTTTCTATATGTTTATTGAATTTATTTGTGGCCAGTTACCTTGGAGACGAATTCGAGATAAAGAACTAGTTGGACAAATGAAAATGGCTTTAAATCATAAAGAATTGGCAATCAAATCTGGTTTACCTGAAGATATTGTTACTCCATGGATTACCCACTTAGAACAATTAGAGTATAAGAGTATGCCAAATTATGAAATGCTTATCGCTTGCCTAAATGACTGGTTAGTACAGCATAATATACAAGAATCCGATTTCTATGATTGGGAAAGTCCGAAACCTGGTTCACTTCTAACTGATGTGAAAAACCAAAAACCTGGTACAATTAATCTATATAATAAAGCAGATCATAAACCGATTGTTTCAGAACAGTTTAGCCAGAAAGAATTCAGAACAGAAGAACCGAAAAATAATCCGATGAACGTTGAAAATGTTATTGGTAAACAATACGTAGAAAGAGGAGAGAACAATATGAAGGAAGACGATGAAGACGAAGAGGAGCATGTGAATAAAATGAACGAAACACTTAAACCGAATACACTTTTACAAGTAGTGCATGATAATCAAATGATTCGAATAAAACAGCCTACATCTTATTTGAACAATCGACATTCAACTAGTCAATGTAATTTGATGATGAATAATTATTCAACAAATGCAGATACTACTAAAAAGATGTTTACTAGTAAACTATTGAAACAGAAGAATCAGTTGAAAAATTATGGTAGTTTAGGTGCTGATTTATCTAGTCATGATGGTGATATGGAAAATGCTATTATCATTGAAGGGGAATACTCTCAGAATAGACATAATAAATTATTAACAATTCATAATAGTGCAGATTGTATTCTAGTTGATGATGAACCAGAATACGATGTAAAAGAAACTGTAGAGATGAATTCAAGTATTAATCTAACCAATGCTAAACAATCATTGGCATTACATAAAAACAATCCAAATGATCTTGTTGCTACCATGAATTTACCCGATAATATTCAAGAAAAGTTAACTGTTAACAAAAATAAAGATGATGGTATTCCAACAACGAATTCTCAATTACCTACCACTGACAACGCAAATTCTGTTGACATTAAAATGGAGAATTCAGTGAAAAAATGTGCAAAGATAATTGGTAAGTGTATATTTTGTTTGGTATCCATAGTGAACTTGTTGGTAAAATAAGTACGCCTGTTTACATTGCATTTTTGTTAGCTGAACTATTCAAAGTATGATTTTGATTTAGTAAGTTGTCTACTCATCAATTTAGTAAACAGTATAAATGAATAGTTTGAAGTTGTCAACATGATTACTAAATAGATTTAAGTAGAATAAATGGTTTATAAGATTTTTGAAGGTTGAGTTTTAGTTCTTAGTGAATGAATTCAATTTTAAAAGCATTAAGTAGTCGGTTATGTGACTGGTGAATAATGGTTATTATGTTTAGAATATTCTATTCGATGGTTAATAAAGCGTTATTTAACATGTTCACTTCTTCAGAGGAGAAATAATTGCACCAAATTAACGTAAGTTTAAACAGTACAGATGATAATGTCTTAATAACATCCATTAATTTTCACAGCTAACTCTACATACAATAATCTCACCTTTGATACGCATGACATTTACATAATCAAACTGGTCTTTGTGGTTAGTTTCATAATGAATATTTGATTTGATCTGTTCCTCTGTTCTATTTAAGCTCTGTACTATTTGATTAATTAATTTATTATTTGATGAGATGAATTGAATTGAAGCCACGATACAGAAAATGTTTACAGTTTCTACACATTGCGAATTTACAAACGTTTCATTATTTATTATAAACTATGTAAAACAAATGGTCAATTTCTTCCACGGTTATCAAGTCCATCCTCTCTAATGACACATTTGCTTACTTTAAGTTGTATAATATGAAAAGAATACTAAGCTAGTTCTAGTAGATTCCTCCTACTTTATTCATACTGTCATCACTTTCACAGGAGTAATAAATAATAAAAATGATTGTTTAACTGTATATGGTTACTTTAAGAAGGTGGATAGATATCTATCTAGTATAAGGTAGAAATCAATCTAAGTTAGGCAGTTACATATAAATATCTTAGATCTATGCTTAATGGAAAACGAGTAATAGATACTTGTATAGTCAATTAAGAATCTACATTACTTACAATAAATATTTTCGAATGCCGAAACATTTATATAAATAAATTTACAAATCGGTAAAGTCAGTTTACAACCAAAACAATGTGATTCATAATTATGTTAATTTATCGAAAAAATTGTGTCTACGAAGTGAAATTTGATTGAGATTAGAAATATTAACTGTTGGATATCTGCTCTGAAGTCTAAAGGTTGAGTATTTTCCACTAACTGTAAAGGTTCTAGTGCTTATCAATATGCAATGACTAGTAGTACGATACAACGACTAAACAGCTATTCAATACTTCTTGATTTGGAATGGTCGTTCAACCCATATCAGTTTATGATATCAAATTTAAAATGACGTGAAAAATGTTTATGCGTTATTTATTTCGTGTTTTGTTTGAGAGAACCCTAGTATGTTCATCACTGAAATTGAATGACTCTAATTACACTTGGATATTTATCCCATAGATGTCATTAAGTTTGCAAATTGATTGCTTACTGTTCATTTTTCAACTATTCACTGATTCATTCATTATTGTTTATGTAAATTAAGGTAATTCAACTTTATTCAAACAATAAATTTAAAGTGGCGGAAAATGTTAATTGATCATTTAATGTCAACAAAAATTATTTCAATTTAAATTGAACCAGCAGTTTTATTTATTATTTATTCTCTTCTTTTAATACAATTCAGTGTAAACATTTGCAATATTTTCCAACTGTGTTAAAGTAGTTAATTGTGATTAAATTATTTTCACAAGCTGTTTGACCCTGAATTAATGTATGTGTATTATTGTCTACTATGCATAGACTGGCATTCACTGCTTTATTTGTATGCCTTCTTATGAATATCACCAAATTAGCATCTACTTTTTACAGAATTAAGGTCAAAGAGGTCAATTAAACAAGTTGAATTTATTTTTTTCAATTGTTTAGATCTAATTCAACGCCAGCATGGACGACTGTTTCGAATATATATAATTACTGTTCTATTAGGTTCTTCTCCTATCTAATTGATTATGATTTAGTGGATACTTTGATGATGTGGAAAACGTATGCAAGTCCTTCATTCATGTATCACTTCGAAGCTGTTTTGCAAACCGGTTAATGATAATCTTAAGTAGTGAATATTTATGCCAATAACTTAGAGCTCCTCATTTCAATATCCGCTTAGTTTTTGTATAAAGTCTGGTGAAGTCAATTGGCGATAAACACTATCATTCGTGCAATCTATGTTAAATAAAGGAAAAACATTTTTTAAAGAATGACTTAAAACGATTAGGCAAACATTCACTGGTTGGTTTATTTTATTTAGATAGTTTGATAGACAACCTAAGTTGCTTAGAATTCAGTTAGATATATATCGGGTATGTTGGTTAGTCATTCAAATGTGAATTCGATATCATAAATTAGATTGAGTTCGATAACAATTGAAAATCAGAAACTGGCACTTAGCAGTTGTTTCATTAAAGTATGAAACAAGTCAGTAGTGTATATCCATGACCTCAAGCCAAGATCCTTTAGTCTTCTCAACAATGACGACATTCAATGGTTGATGTTTCTAACTTCTTATCATAATTAGTAAGAGGTGCGAATTGATAGTTAAAGAGCAGGTGTATTATTAGTGATAAGAATAATAAAAACACCTCGAATAAAGATTTCAATACACGAAGTGGATTAAAACTTGAACAGATTAGACTTTAAAATTATAGTCATCAAAAATAATTACTCAATAATAAAGTAGATGGTGGAAACGGTAAACACAACGGTAGGTGCTGCACATCTTCTTTATTGAATACTTGATTGATTGACTGAAGTATCATGAAATGAATAGAATGTCTAAAATTTTAAAGATCTCAAAAAAAACGTCAATGTTCCAGCCTTCAGATAGCGTTAAAGAATAAACTTGTTAATGGTGAACAAAAGTTAATGAAATTTCTTTTTTAGTTTATTATGCTGATAGAATTAATTGTGCTCTTATTGTTCTGAATCAAATAAGCAACTTAAAAGTGTCCTGAATGTCTTAATTATCATTTCATGAGATATAGCGAGTATACAGTTCAAAGGGATCCTTCATTAAGACAAAGAGGATGTTAAATATCCTTTGGTTTTTAGGTTCATCATTCAAATATTTATCATTCTTTGACGAAAATCACTTTAAAATCTTCGAAAATGTTAAAGTAATGCATGTTTTAATATTCAGTTCTAGGCTACCGATTCACTGTAAAATAAAGCCACAGAATTAACATTCACTATTTTTGGATTGAAAATAATGCAACCTAATTCAAATCCATCTAAAAGTTTGTAATCATTTGGTTATTAAACTGGTAATTATAATTTATTAGTAAATGGTAATACTTATGAGTAGTTTTAGTAGTAAATTATATAACAAAATCTGCTTGTATAATCCACTTTGAAATAGATACGAAACCAATACGAAATGATTCAACTGGAAAGGATGTAGTCACAAGCAAATCAACGGTCTCTGACATTACGAAATCAAATGTAATTACGAAAGAACTAAATAAAAATATTGAAGACAACAAGCTGAGTGCAGATAGACAAAGTGTGCATATGTCAACTTTAGGTGGAATGACTTCACCCTCACTACCCCAATCTGAGGACCACACAACCAATCCTAGGGCAAAAATTCATGCCATCATTAAGAACTTACTGGCCCGTCGTCTAAGCGAAGACAATGATACACCTAGATTAGATGAATCAACTTCACAAAAACTAACTAATCGTACTAGGTCTGTTGCACCAACACCTGTAACTAAACAAGGTAACAAGTCCAGCGAAATAATCACCAAGCGTCTAGATCTCCTAATCGACAGTGATACTGACAAGTTTTCTGATCGATCAAATAAGTCTTTCGCAGTTGATCAAACTTCACCTTACTATATTCACTTTTCGTTGGGTCATGTCAGCTCAAATAACAATGAACAGTACCATAGATTTATGACAGTACCACGTAAAGATCATATCAGTTTAAGCACTTTACGTCTTAGTCGTACGGGGCATTCTGTTACACTTGATAGATCGAGTCCAGCTTTTGAAACCAATTTTATGTCAGAAAGTAAATGTAGTATCAATTCTCGTTCAGATCAAATTTTAAATGATAAAATAGAAAATGGCTATCATTCACAAAGTATAAATTGTCAATCGGAGAAGAACCATCCAGTTCCAAGGAAAAAACGTACACTTTATCTTAATAATTATCACTCAGAACAATCGATTCAACCATCACATAATATTTACATGAAGTCATTAAATATCCCACATGCTAACCCTGAAAATCTAATAGGATTAAAGAAATCACCTCATCAAAATAATCTACTTTTTGAATCGACCGCTGAAAATTATCGACAAAAGCTGATTGATAATAAACAAAAACATTCACAACAGAAAAGTTTGAGTTCAACAAAATTAATTGGTCCAACAATACGTTCAATTCTGGAAACAACTAAAGGTATGCCTCAAAACTCTAAACATACAACTAATAATATAAGTAATAACAGTAGTATTGTTAATCTTAAGGAAAATGAAAGCCGAGAGAAAATTAAACCCCTAAACTTATTATCTACAACGTTGAATATAAATCAGAAGGATAATAACGCGGATATTGTTCAATTAAACACAACCTATGGAAAATCTGACTATCAACAAACATCCCTGAAGTCGCATATCACTGGTCCGATGATAAGTCAGCCTTCAAATAATCAGGTATGTCTATTAAACTGTCGATTATTACTATATGCCACTCAATGTATTATCTGATCAAGTATCTTATACTTAATTCATATAACTGAATGGTGATAAACAATGAAGACGTTTAATTGAGAATGAACCTTAGTAGAGAAAACTTGTAGCTTACCAGAATGGTTTCGATTCGGTTCCGTTCTCTAGGGCTAGATGGTTGAATTGAGATTTAATAATCGAAATCAAAATAACCTTAGTGTTTTTTTAATGATTATATAATGCATTTCATAGAGTGATTGATAACAAAATGGATTTTAATTACTGACTGAAAATTCAAAATGATAATGACCATGATCAACATGTTAGCAAACAGATGTTACTTCATTTTAGTATGCTTAGTTATAGTGTCACAGAAATCAGTTGATAGGCTGAAATTTTGGTAAGATGTAATATACTCAGTTGATTGTCATCAAAGTAAATTAATCATACAACTAAATGCTTTAGACTTTAAATTGTTAACCACAATTCAGGAAGCAAAGTCACATACTACATGTAGGCGTTAAACATCTACGACAAACTTTAGCAAATCATAAATTCTTGTCTGTTTTTCATTCATTGAAGAAAGTTTTATTACTTCCAGTCTGTTTCCAACTCGTAGTTTATAAATAAATTAGATAGTTGTATCTTATCTACAGATTTCCTTAGAGATTCGATGAAGAGATAAGTTTTTATTCTTAGTTCACACGGGATTGTAACCGTAATATTTCTAGATCAATAGGAATAATCATTGCCGCTGGCGTCTAAATTAAATAAAAGTCTGAAAAACAAGGACTGATATCATCACCTAGTTGAATAAGTGAGTTTTGTTACTTACAATGTGTGATAATGGTCAGATCAGAACAACAGTTGAAATAGTGTATGCCTAATTATCATCAATATTTATTATTCATTTTCTTAAAGGTCGATCAGTAATGGAAGTGACTTCTATTCTAAGTTAAAGATAGACATGACATGAAAGTTCTAAAGAGGTATCATCTATTGCCCGTCAGTTTTAAATGACTACAGGATATTGTTTTTTTATCTTAATTTTAATCATAGTGTTTGTCTAAAACGTGTTCAGAAGTTTCATATGAACCAGAAATTAGCAAATCTCCCATACAGCATGATAACAAGTCAAAAAGGCTAATTGGGAGAGATCCTGGGCATAATACAAACAGATCAGTTTCACAACCGGTTCAGCTTAATTATCAACAGTCGACTTTAAAAGGTTCAAATCTTCGTATTACAGATAAACTTATGAAATGCAAAATTGAAGATATCAAAGAAAAGCAAAATGGTTATTTACCGTTTAAACCTGCATCTACTTTATTAGCATCAGTATCATCAACAAATTTATCTGACGAAATGCTTATTAAGCAAAATAATATTTGTTCTAAGTCGATTCATTGTCGACAATCAACAGAAACATCAAGACGTCGTCGTTTGAATTCAGTTCACATACTTTCTTCGGAACTAAATCATAATCAGCAACAAAACCAACATTTCACTATTTCTACTTCAAACAACAATAATATCAATAATAGTTCACATGTATCAAAAATTAATTTAAGAACATTGAGATCTCATTCAGCAGATAGAGTACTGAAACCACGATCAACTTGTACGGATACAATATTTCAATCATATTATCTCTTTCAACCAGTACGATCCAATAATCTAATATCTCGTTCAAAATCTAAGCGAATTTTGGATATCACAGTAAATGATTCACAAACTATTTGTAAAGTTAATTCACTTACACCAAAAAGAAAGAATTAAATTATTGTTAATTTATTAGCCTTTTTTTTTCCTATTTTAGCACAAATGTATCTAATCTGATTATTTATGTCTTCCATTGATGGTGTCTTACTTTTTCTTCTTCTTCATCTTCTTCTTCTTGATTGAATCAATAAAAACCTTGAAGTTGTTCTTCACTAATTCTATCTACTTTGTTTCTCATGTTTTTTTTCACATGTTGGCATGTTAGTGTTTGTTTTGTTTTGTAAGTCTGAAGAAAAGCAAAATGGTTATTTACCGTTTAAACCTGCATCTACTTTATTAGCATCAGTATCATCAACAAATTTATCTGACGAAATGCTTATTAAGCAAAATAATATTTGTTCTAAGTCGATTCATTGTCGACAATCAACAGAAACATCAAGACGTCGTCGTTTGAATTCAGTTCACATACTTTCTTCGGAACTAAATCATAATCAGCAACAAAACCAACATTTCACTATTTCTACTTCAAACAACAATAATATCAATAATAGTTCACATGTATCAAAAATTAATTTAAGAACATTGAGATCTCATTCAGCAGATAGAGTACTGAAACCACGATCAACTTGTACGGATACAATATTTCAATCATATTATCTCTTTCAACCAGTACGATCCAATAATCTAATATCTCGTTCAAAATCTAAGCGAATTTTGGATATCACAGTAAATGATTCACAAACTATTTGTAAAGTTAATTCACTTACACCAAAAAGAAAGAATTAAATTATTGTTAATTTATTAGCCTTTTTTTTTCCTATTTTAGCACAAATGTATCTAATCTGATTATTTATGTCTTCCATTGATGGTGTCTTACTTTTTCTTCTTCTTCATCTTCTTCTTCTTGATTGAATCAATAAAAACCTTGAAGTTGTTCTTCACTAATTCTATCTACTTTGTTTCTCATGTTTTTTTTCACATGTTGGCATGTTAGTGTTTGTTTTGTTTTGTAAGTCTGAAGAAAAGCAAACAAATAAACAAACAAATAGATTTATTTAACATAGAAACAATTAAAATTTGAATTTTTTTTTGTTTTAATTTTATTTTCATTTAAAAATTATTTTATTTGGTTGAATTCATTTAGAAGAAAGCAGAAGAGAATACAATACAAGTGAAATAATGTACACATGAATTGATAATTCAGTAGTTGACTTATTTTTTGTTTTTTTATTTAATTCTATTGACACATTTCATTGCATCATTTTATTTAGTACATAGAGTTAACATCTTGAATGCGGTTAATCAACTTCACTTTTGTTGTCGTGGTTGTTAGTTCTTTTAAAGCACTTACATACATGCCATTATGCATATCATTACAACATGGTAAAACAGTACAATTGCATAGATACCACTTTTTTTTCTTTTAATTCACGTCTTCTTATTCAAACTTTGTATCGTAAACATATCACTATAGTAACCATATCACTATGTACTCATTGAAAAAAGTGAATAATACTTCGACATATTGTCAACAAATATAAAATATTGAGATATGAATAAAAAAAACATTTTCTACATTAGATTTTCATATCTGATATCAACTAGAAGATTTGTATTCAACAACTTCAATAGGGTCATTTATGTTTATTGTTTATAGCATCATACTCGTCAAATATGATATCCACTTGTAAAGCATTAGTGATATCCTTATTTAATTGTTACAACCTCGTTGTCATAGTGATGTTGACTTTTGATTCTATTAATTTGTCTGTTTTATTCAAATATCTTTATGATTTCTTTAATATTCTATCCTTTACATATCATCTATGATGAATAATATTGTTTTTGCATATAACCGATATTCCGTTAACACTGTGACTATCTTCTTCGAAATTTTACGTGATGATAATTCGTCTCAACATTTTCTATTGGTTTACATAAATATTCATCAAACATGAAACATTTTCGTTGATTTTCAGATAAGAGAGACAAAATTTTCTATTAAGATTCTGTTGGGCTCCATTTTCTTTTTTTTTTTGGTTTTAATTTTGTTTTCTTTTTTATTGTATGTTTAATACAGACAACCCTGTGATGACAACCCATGTGAATAGTTTATTCGATTATTTCACTTTTTCTTAATGGTAATACGTTTTGCTCAACTTTCTTTGTTATTTGCTTATACTGATTTATTAAAATATACATTTGAACTGTAGCATAGTGTGTGTTTACTACTAAGCAGTTGAATTAATCTATCATGAGTTGTGTATTTCTGATGATTAATACAACTGTATTCATTGTAGATTTCATGTATATACACATAATCCAATAAGTACTTTATTGAAACTTCTCCTAGCTCTACCTTATTGTAATCTGCACACATTGAAGAAATATTCAATGAAGGGATAAACTTATTGAATCAATCTCACAGTATGAGAAGATATTCCTATGGAATAATTGAATAAGATTACTCAACAACTAATTTACATACATACATTACATCATTGAATTCAATGCTTATTCAAGAGTTATGCACAATATTATTTATTGATTATAGAAAAAAATATTGATAATTTTGTTTTATAGAAGTCGTATTTTATTCTGTTTTCTATACTGTCACATTTTATTGTTAATGTTTTCTGAAGTTTTTTTTATCAGTTTGCTTTACATACTACTAACAATTGAAAATCAGTATTTTACTGATAAATATGATCAGTCACCTTGTGATGATACATAAATAAAACTTGAAATATACCATAAAGATATGTATTTCACTTTTTATAAAAAATGACAATGAAATATTCGATGAAAAAGTTTCATAGTTCACTAATGATGTTAGTGGTGGTGGTGGTGGGGGGGGGTTACACTTATTTTCCTGTAGATGTAAATCGGTTTATATCTTGTAATTAAGTGAGATTGGAAATGCCCTTGTAAGTTAGTGAGTTGAGCCACTTCCTACTTCTAAGCATCATTACTTTATTAATCCTTATCTACTAGACATTCTGTCATTAATTTGAGTATTTTTGTAAAACAACGCATTTAAAAAGACTAACGAGGCGATGATCACGATAATGAGACAAACCCTACAAGTTAAGTAGTTTCTTAAAATTACATGTCCGGAAATCTGTTCATACTACACAGGAGTGTTACATTCAGTGGATTATCAGAAAATTGTCATTATAAAGGTCTTTTTATTTCTGCAATTAGTAGACCAAACGAAATTATTTGATTACGTAATACTACTTAGGAATAGTTGAATGAAATTTATCTAAAGTTTAGTACCGGTAGGCAGAATGTAAGATTCAGGATAAATTAGTTATTATTTGTTATAACGTGAGAAAAAGGTTTTTGTCCTGTTGATCGGTTGGTTGTAGCGCGGACGCTTATTGAAGTGTGCCTAGTTAATAATTCGCGACTGCCCTATGCCCACTCAGTCCCAAGCCGGAGGTAGAAGAATAAGATCGGAATAAGATTCGGAGTCTATTTTACACATTCTCTTACATATACAAAATAATCATAGTGATTATTCATCAAATGAAATTATCAACATTTTTAATAACACAATTCAATGTTGTCAAATGTGTTCACATAAAAGTGATGAAAGTTTACAAATCATGTTAACAGAAAATCAATACAACTTGACAAACTGAACAATTGTATTTCTAGGGATTTCGAATCCCTAACATTATTATAAATTGGATTTTAAATAACAGTATAGACATTTGGTTGTGATAAGGTAGTATTCCAATATCTTGATTAAAGTGTCTAATATCTGTTTCACAACCTTGCAACTTTCTGTTTAAACGTGTCAGTTAATATGAAATCTCACTTATCTATCAAACATAACAAGTTATGTATGAATGTGTGTTTTATGTCTAACATCACTGGTAAGATAAGAGTTAAATCTATGTAATACGTGCATGAAATAAATTTATTAAGCAACGAAAGGTTATACCTTTCGATCTGTGGCATCAGTTGACAAGATATAGTAGTAACACTTTATAATGAATAATCTATTTGTACAATTCTAAAGAGTAGAATACATTAATTTTCTAACGTTTTGCAGCTTTAATCTAAATTGTTTCTTCAAAGAATAGTAGTTCAAACAGTAAATAGGGACAAATCAAATCGAAACATTAAATTCCTAGATTAACCGAAAAGACCGGTCTCATGATGTAAATGTCAAGAAAGTGAGAACAAGAGAATTTCTTCTGCATTGAAAAGATGTGCTGAATTTAAGTCCATGCATATCAGTTAGAGTGTGTTGATTTACGACAAATAGTGAGATCAAAAGTTCCTTTAGGGTTCCTTTTAACTAAAAAAAATCTAAAATTGGCAGTTCATTTTGTGCATTTTCATGTTGAAAGATGTATTCAAAATGTGCTGAAAATATATTAATCTATTTTAAAAAAATAGTTTTCAGGAAAATCTTTACTAAACATGTCATCTACGTATCGAAGGCAGATACGTGGTCTGCCTGTACCGGCAAATATACGTGATCCAATATGTGACATAACAAATTATCAACTTCATCCTTAGTAATAATGTCTAATTGTAATAGTTTGTTTATTTTAATTTTATTTAAATTCAAAAGTATTTTAAGTTCAATTGAAGTTATTTCATGATCTTATCTATAAATTGAATAGAAATGTAACGTTTCGTGATATTCACTTTCCTCTGTTTTTTTTCTACTGATTCTTTACTCGTAGTCAAATATAAAGTCACTGTTTACCCATAATAAACATATTTTGTCTAAAACAAGATAAAGACGATTCAGGCGTAGACAAAATAAGTGAAGCTGTAAAATTTCGTATTTACACCCATCAAATTGAATTCCTATTCAATTCGTTGGTAGCTACATTCTCAAACACACACACATACGCATACATATACACTTCTATTCATTGAAATCTCCATTCCAAAACATTAAATAATTAATTTTGACTCTCTTTATTATTATCTATTTGTAGTAATTTACTACTTACTTAGTAGTCTATATATACAATTACGTGACACTAAAACCTTGAATTAAGTGAATATTATTATGAATAACTTTTCAATTAATAAAGGGTCATATTCTTATGTCTGTCATATCGATACATTAACTTCTCTATGGTAACTGTAAACAATATGAATAGTTATTATTATACTGCCATTTACTGTAGTCACGTTAACGCCTCCTTCAGAATGTTTTAAAATTTTTTTTTATTCATTTCGAAAAAAACGTTTTTATTCATGAGTGTAAAAATTAATTGATGAGCAGTTGATTCAAATCTATGCAAATTTACCCCCTTTAAATTGTTTTACCTTAATCAATTTTTGCAGAAAATTTATTATTGCTTATAATTCTATAGTAGAATAAATAAATAATTAGATAAATTATTTAACCATTAGTGTACATACTACTAAATAAATGAGTTAGTAGATCCAAGTGAATTCGATAAGTTAGACGATTATTTTTACACATCATATCATGAACTGATTTCGCTTATACAACACTGAAAACCAATAAGTATTAAACAGCTATTTCATACATCTATGTAATCTCTTAGAAGTACGCATTTACGTTCCCAATAGTCAACCGACTACTAAACATTACTGAACTAATGATGTTTATTGAGTTTATCTTGTTGACGACGTCATACAGTTACTTCCATTCTTGATAATTGTCTAGTTTGACGGTTTGATTCAACTATGTTGGATACAGGATAACCATATAGTCAATTTAAATAAATATGGGGGGGGTGAAGAATAAAGCAGATATCATGTTCGAAAAACACAATTTATATATGTATGAAATGTCACATGACACATTACACAATCAGGTAAGTTTTGACAAGAAACTTAATATTAGTGACGGTTAAGAGAATGACAGTGATATTTAAAAATAAAATATAACATGAATTTCGTAGGTTATGAGAAAAAAACCAAAAGTAGTGATAGTAATGACAGTGATATAGAAGGAGAGAAAGTGTTATAAGTCATTTGTAAAAGCAATACATCCAAGAAGTGGTTAGAATTAGGGTGGGCACAATATCATTATCATCAAATGATTAACTGAACTGATAGACACGAGTAAATAAGGTGAATTCAGTAAGTCAGTCTTTATTTCTTGTCGTAATATGTTGGAAGTTCGGTAGAGGGGGAGGGAAAGGAAGTAAATTTTAGATACGCAAAAATGAAATTTTTCACTAAAATAGAATAAATAACTTTTAAATAATATTTGCAAACTTAATAAACTTTCAATGCAGTTTATGTGTTCCTATGTAAGTAAAGATTATGATAATGACTGTAACTGAATGCCACTTTTTGTATGATAAATGATAAATATAATCAGTGTAAAGTTTATTTATTTGATGATTATCTGTAATTAATAATCATTATCATTGTATTGATAGGTGAATATACTAAATTGAATGAACTCGATGTGGTATTGTTGAAACATGAACTAATGAATCAGTCTTTCTTGCTTCACATGTTTGAGTCAAATTCAATGAGACAGACTGATCGAGGTCTAAGTAAACCAGATCGTGTTAAGGGCTTAATATTATTCTGTTATCAACGAAAGTTTACTTGTTAGCTGACTAGCGATGGTTTCTAAATCAGAACTCAACCAAACCCCAGGACATAACAAATATTTTAGTACTTGTAGAATATAGTGTAGCTGCTGTAAACTGGTTTTTCAATGTTATTTTTATAATCTCGACAATATAATGTCAAGAAGAGAGATTTGTTAGAGAAGGTTATTTTCTAAAACTTTGTTATCACCTGCTCTATATGATTTCGGATGGCAGTTGACTCTTTCTTGATAGTTTTCTTAGTTTATAAATAAGAATATTATGAATCGGAAATATCAGCCATTAGAATCCGACTCAGTGGTCCAATGGTAAAGCGTTCGTCGCGGAGCCAGTGGGTCCTGGGTTCGATCCCCGATGGGGTCGTGGATGCGCACTGCTGAGGAGTCCCATACTAGGACGAAACAGCTGTCCAGTGCTTCCAGGTGATCAATGGTTGTCTGATTCACATCAATTCGTGATGTCGAAATTGAATATTAACTATCTCCACAAAACCCCTAATTGTAAAGAATATTATGAGTTAGATAGGAAGGCATAAGGTGTGCGTACTCCAACAAAACTAATAACAGTTTTACTAATTAAGTACGAGAAAGCTGAAAAGAAGAATAAACATAATTTGTAAACCAATGTTACTTCCTTTCTGTAGATTATGCTAAGGGATATTTTAATATTGTCACCTTCTTAATTTCTCGTTTGTAATGATACTCAACACTACAAATGATTAAAACTAGGTCTAAAACCTACTACAAAACTAGATCCGATATACTATTACTTGAACCTATGCTTAAAAACAAGCTTAAAACAACCTTCAGTTCTTTTCACAAAGTACAGCACAGCTTCACCTCAACTTCTAACACAACTATTTATTAAATCAGTACTCCTGTTGATAACTTAAGAAACACTGTTTACAAAGTCAAGATTGTAAAATATGAAATGATACTATATGAGAAAGTTTAGTTGGCCAAATATAAATAGACTTTAAATAATCCGTAGATTGAACTACGCATGATAGATAATGTTCATGTAGTCATTGGGCTACTTAATACAAAAGTGCTGACTATTATGCTGTCACATCTATTTCCATGGATTATTCCGGAATAATGGGCTCGTTTAAACATCATCTGGATAGAACCATGATACTGATCTAATTGAATTATCAGCAGCACTATCACTGCAATGTGGTCCACTTCTAGGAAATAAACATGACATAACTAAATATCACTTCTTATTTACATGTTTACATTTAATGTATTCATGGCGACAAGACAAATTATTTCCTTTTCATTGTAAGACACTTCGTAAACATTGCTTACAAGTTTTAGATTAGTTATGTGATCAGATGAATACGCCTAAATTATTCTATTCATAGACAACATTCTTATGACAATTAGTTGTATTCTTTTTTATGTGTTTATAACAGACTATTTCTATGACATAATTATGCCTTTTATTTATGATCTCATCTATGGTATTGCCCTTCTTTATACTTTTAAGATTATTACTCATTACGTTTATCCCATGTACCTAAATGTTTTTTTGTTGCAATTTGTTTATTTACGTTTTGTCTTGTCTTAATGACCTCGTACTCATTTCTCTCCACCCGTCCCCCCCACTATAAAGTGTAACCTTTAATATAATAAATAAATAGGTGATATTAATAAAGTATGTTAAGACCATATTACTTTGTCTAATAATGATGCTTAGATGATTAGACTCATCAATTATGGATGTTGGTAAAGTGTTATTAAGAACCAGGCAACATTTGATAGCTGTTTAGTCCTAGTTTGCGACTCTACAGCAGTGGGCTTCCTCAATTTCGTCTCTGAAATCGAACCCAAAGCTTACACGTTGGTAAACGACCAACACTACACCATTGGACTCGTGTTTTATGGTAAACTTTGCACTCTCATCAATTTGCGATATAGCACAATTATCTTGAAGTTCTAATGAGAATTCGTGGTGGAATTCAGACTCTTCGGGACTTATACAGATGAAAATGAATGATCATTGTGTTATATGGAAGCTGATGAAAATTAGAATTCTACTATAGGACGCCATAATAGTGGTATAGTGAGTTCGGCGTTCATCTACCTGGAGGCTGCAGGTTTGATTTCCTAGTTGGAATCGAGAATATGCACTGGTGAAGGGTTCGATACTTGAGTGAGACAGCAATTTAGTGCTGCATGGTTTTTAATGCCACCTTACCAACATCAATCTGTGACGAGTTCAGTCAACTAAACCTAATACTGATCTCCACAAAAACACCTCATTTTAATAATTATGTGTTCACTTTTACAGAATAAGTGTATTATTGATGCAGTGTCAAAAAATAGGCACACTTAATTTTGCGAAAAGAGCATTTCTTTTAAAGTACAGCTTCGTTATCCTCTAACAAGGTAATATTCAAAAACAGATGACAGTTGATATATATAGAAGTCTGTAAAATTTTAACTTACTCTAAAAATGGTTTACAGAAGTTTTGAACTCATTGATACCTAAAGGTCTAAGGTTCATTTTAATTTTGACGTTGAAGATGTACGCGGATGAAGCGTATCATAACAGGAGAGAGCCTTTATCATGTTCACCAAGTTCTTATTTGTACTCATATGATATCAACGCCTGATGCTTACACTGAATAAATTAAAGTCAGTCTCTACAAGACCACTTCAACTTAAGTATTTTAAACTTCTACTCTTATGTCATATTCTCTTAAGTCATACTCCTATGTCACATCAATCTGTGATGAATTTAATCAACTAAAAATACTAGTCTCCATTAACCATCTCAACTCAGTAAGATAAATGGGTATAAAAGTTTTAGACTACTGAAATAGTTAATAATTAGCCTTAAATTTAACGGGAAAGTTTTGTATTTTCAATTTCGTAGTGAAATCGTATTGAATAAATTCTTATTACTTAAGGTAAGAATTAATATATTCCACACCATCCTGTTCTATGAATGAGCTTTGAAGTCAAAATGGATGCAAGAGAAAAACATTATTCAAGTTACGTACTATTAACATGCCATTATTAATTCATCAACTGGTGTTGAAGTAACTGGAAAGTGAATGATATCATGAGATGTTGTTTCTCTGTCCACAATTGTTTTGCTTTCTGGGACAGTTGACTTCTCATACGACTATAGTGACGACGACAACTTCTATTTCACTATTCAAAAGCATCTGAAGGAATTCCTTGTTTGATACACTTTTAGCGTGCAATAATGTATTTTTGTGGTAAACTAATGAAGTAGCAATGAGAATACTACTTGATGCTTTAATGGTTGTTTGTTTCCCTGTCACCCTTGAAAATACTACACTTTCATCCAGAGCTAATATTCTTTACTATTACAAGATGAAGTTGAGCCAGTTTTAATATTTGAGACTAAAACATTTTCTATCTTACTTAGTGTTCACATTACAATCTGAATAGTAGTTTGTAGTACTGTGATTTCAGTAAAATTTATGTCACTGCATACTGATGACATTGATGTATGGAAAGTATTGAAAACTCAATGCTTTCTCAAAAACAACACGATGTACAATCGATGAAACTACACATAGACTATCAATATCATAAAGTGTAGTAGGGAAAAATCAGGTTCTTTCTTTAAGCATATTTGTCATCATCAAGATTGTTAATGATATGATTAGAATGTATTTGAATTTTCCCGTTGGTTTTCCATTGAATGAAATTAATCAATCTCTGTTGTCATCAAAACTGGGACGCGGGTATATCAAGCTGGCGAGTCCCAAACAGGATACTCTCGTTCTAAATTCTTCTTGCAAGTCATAATCCAACTCAAACAATTGTTAATAATGTTTATGTTAAGGCAAAAAGCAGATGTTCTTGTGAAGTAGATTTTCTTATCTCTAAATGTGCATTCATTCAAACGTAACAGTGTTTTTCGACACTATATATGTTAGAATTCTTCGTTTTTATTCATTATATTTCAAGGAGTTATGATTAACTGGTGACAAAGTTAACCTTGCGTTTGTGAGTTAACGTTACGAATGTAAAACTTATTATTTCGATACTGTTTCTTTTGAAACGAAGTTATAAAACAAAAAGTACATCATGGTAGCTTCATTTCAGTCAGTTCTCTACGAATATCATAATGACATTGATGTGTAGGCTTCCACAAAATTGAACTAGTTCAATTTTTTATCAGATTTTTAGTTTCACAGTAATGAATAAATTTCGATCAACTTATTAGTAAACAATTCAAAACAGGGATACCTTTTACGTTGTTTGCTATGCAGATTTATCATTCAGCACTGAATTCTATTTAATTGGTTAGTATGAGAATGGGTTAGTTTGAAGAAAACAACTCAATTACTTGTAGTATCTAGTCATTAACTGGATGACAATGAGTGCTGAATAATGTTACACGTGTTAGATATATTTGTATTTGGTTAGCACAGAGAATGTTCATTTTTTCGGAGTGACTGGATGTTATAGTATGGTTAACTTTCAGTCAGGCATAATGTATCAATCTATTACTTAGTCTTAGATAGTAACTAATGAAAGCTACTAAACATTTGATGTTTATTTTGCTCTAATGTGAGACGTTAAGGTGACAGTATACACCCACAACCCGTTACCAGAGAGTTTAAACGAAGAAATACAGGTCTCACAAGAAACACTTAATCATTAGCAACTAAGCCCTTGTCTAAAAGTAGAATTCTCATTCGGATCACTTTCTGATGTTTTATCATAATCATTCAATGGTAGCAGTAATAACCTTTTCACTCTTAACTTCTTTAAACTCCACCAATAATCATCATGAAGCTGATAATTACAGACCAATTAAGGTGATTTTATGATGATATTCGTGAAGTTATCCTAATTCAAACCTAAATCATTATTTAATTTCAACAATTAACATCATCTTTCTTTTAAATACAACTGACAAGTTCAATGAAGTGATTGTTATCTATTTTCAAATTTTACAAAAATTACAATCTACATGTTATGAATAGAAAAATCTTCTCGTTTTTTTTTTATTTGATCAATAGATACTACTTATTAAAACATTAAATTTTTCTTTATTTCATTGTTTATAAAGTAAATAGTTCTACTGTGGTTGCATTCAATTCTTCTTTAAACTACATCAATTGAATCACCAGCATTCAATGTTTTCAATTCTAATTCTTTTATTTGTTTTTTTGCTAATGAAAAAAAGTAAAACAAACTAAATCAATTGCTTTTTGATTTTTCTGTAAAATATTTCCAAAAAATAACTATAACTGAAAAACTTAGTAACAAAACAACAAAAATAAAAATTCAGCATGGAGTCACATTTAAAAATGAAATACGTTTGTTTATTACTAATTTACCATGGAGACAATATTGATTGTAAAGAAGGAAAGGGTTCTTAGAATTAAGATACATTTGGATCTTCTGATTGTTTTATCATGAACTGAAACTCATCAGTCTCAAATAAGACGGAATATACGCATCCTGAATTGTGCTTTTCAGTCACAATTCAACTTAAACAATAGGGTTCTTATAAATTCCAATTATTATTGGTTATAATGTAGTCAGGTAAACATACGTGGATATATTAGAACGTTAGTACTGAATAATTGAAATTAACAGTCTATCGGTTCACTTATATTGGAAGACTGTTCATTAGTAATAAGTTAGCTCTGAAAGAAATTTCCATGTATACTTAAAAGAACTTATTAGATTTTTGCTAAATTAAGTCACCAATAGCTTAGACTTGATATCCGACTACCAATCAAGAGACTAGTATGCTTCAGAGTTTATTCTGTCTTACTGTATATATATACATTTATATATACACGTATATATATGAGTAACTGTTATTAAGAGTAGATGGAATTCATCAGTTAAGAGTATATGATAATAGATGACTTATAAACATCTATCGCCTTTGCTAAAACAATCGACTACAGTATGAACAGACTTGACACAAAGTACTAGGTAAAGATGGTAAGTCATTTGATGTAAATGTGAGTCTACACATTGTGAAGTGTAAAACGTATGCTTAACAAATACCTTCCTCAATGGTCGATGCTGACTGACGTTTGAGAAAGATGAGAGGAAGTTAGGGTTTATTTAATTAAAACACTAAGTTAATCTACTAAGTTAATGACTATTGATCTAAGACGTGTTGTTGAATTCAGATAACTTGACTGTGTTCACGTGATTTTCATAATCAGTAATTAAAGACGTCGGGTGATTTGTCTTACATTAGTCTGAGTGCTGCAGATTTTATTCGCTCGTATCTCCCACTAAATCGTGAGCTGAATTTTATTTTACACTGTGATTTTCAATGAATTAATTCCTACACCTCAAACCAAATTCTTCATATCCATTCTACTTCTACTACCATTGTAGGTATTGCTGCTTCCATTTATGTCATTGTGCCAGTACATATATCTACTAGATACTAAGTTATACTGAATCTCTTCACATTCATACTCTATCTCTCCATTACTTTCGTACTCTTTCATGTAGGTCATGAAAAGTTATTGATTGATTTTTTTCATTATACTTTACTATTATCATTTATATATTGTAATTCCTAGAATTTATTTGTTGTCACCAACTGCATACTTATCTACTAAAACTCTTATTTGAATGCTTCAACTCATTAGATATACTTGTGATAGTATACACCACTCCTCACATCAGATAAACATGTTGAATTCTGTACCCTTCACGTAGAATCATATTCATTCATTTGCTTAAGTTTTTTGGAGGAGGAATTTGACAGACAATCTATGTCAGTGAAAGTTGTTTATTTAGTGTTCGATATTTAATTACCTATTGGCAATGTTCATCTCATTTGTCTACAAAACGTTTACTTTCTATTTATGTATTATGAAGAAAACCATGACTTTCTTAGAAGTGGTAGTTTTAACAATTGTGTTGTTTGTATATTAATGGTAATACTTTGTTTGTATTATTTTTAATATAATCCAGTAGTCTATCTAACCTTCTCTACGAATTAAATCTGCCAAGTCAGGAAAATGATTAGCCAATGCTAAATCTGCTGGTTTCTGACCAAAAAGATTTAATTCTACAAGACTTGCACCATTCTTTACAAGCCATTCTACAGTTTCTAAAAGCAAAGTAATAAATAAAAACAATTTAATGAATGAATATAAGAAAGAATTTAAGTTATTACATTGTCATTAGTGTTAAATGAGTACCTAAATAAAGTAGTTTAAGTTTGTACTGTCACTGATGACTAAGATATTTAACGTAATATGAAGTTGTTACTAATCTTGATTTAGCTTAGTTGCAAGTATTGAATGTTTGATGTAAATGATTTCGTTTCATAATGTTAATGTCTCGGTAAATGCCACATAAAATAGGACCTCAGTAACTAATTTCTGAGTTGTCATCATTGTAAAACAAATGAGATCTTTTGCGCACTCTTTAAATCATTATCGGAAAAATATATTTTATGCTTAACGGCAGTTGATCTCATATGATGAAAGAGAATTTTCTGTCTTACTGTTGTCGCACGTCAATGGTTAGTCTTTATCTTAGGCAATAAATATGTGAAGCAAAATATTGAAAATACTCAATAAAAGTAGTTGTTTCAATAATTGAAGTGTGTTTGTATCTTCACTTTAGTGTTGCTAAGCACTGCAATCTATCAATCTCTCTTGGCGAACGTGCATCTTAAACTGATTATCTGAATACGGATTTAACCCAAAAGTATGAATAAACTTTTATTGAATCTAGCAGATGAAATTAGTAATAGGCGTTTCGTTTTATTCATAACTAGTCAGCCTAGTGAATAACTTGGCGTCTGATCTCGATAAACTGGATTCAAGTCTCAATATAAATATCTACACGGTTGTAGGTAAATCTAGCCAATAGATCCAAAGCTAGACAAAACATGGATCTGAAAATCCAAGTTTTCTTCACCCTTCAACTTTTATTGAGGAAAATTTGTTTTAAAACACTTTTCTACGATTTAATTGGATTGTTCTTTGTTATAAAGATATAAAAACAAGTTATATATAAATGTAATGAAAGCTATTGTCTCTTATTCTCATAATCAACTGTTAACGTGAACTAATGACTAATCGATCTAGGGAAGCACACACTCTATCAGTGAAACAAGTAGCTTAATAATGAAACGGCTTATGATAAACAGTCTCTTATGTAATGTAATCAAGATTTATCTAAATATGAATTTTCGAAGAACTGTATTGATGCAGTATAAGCTCAAAAATGTAAACCATTCAATTGACTAAATGTTGTTGGACTGTTTATTCGATTTCCTCAATGGGCTTTACTGATGTAGATTTAATTAAACTAAACAATCAAAATTAAAATAGTAAATAGCTTGTTAGACATCTTCTCACCAATAGCAGATGTATTCACTTTTAACCAAACAGTCGTAGTCTTTAATTGAAGAAATGCATTCAGATATAAAATGTCACTTGGTCAGTTAATAGTATACAACAGGAGTATGTTTTGCTTTGCTCAATTTTTCATACCATATTATCAGAACGAGATCAAATTTACAAAATCATTACCAAAATATAATTAAGCAGGAAAGAATGAGAAAGTATGTATGAGAAGGAAATAGAACTTAAGATCTAGAGAAAGATAAAATGTGGATGTAACTGGGTTTGTCTGACTAATTCTATAACATACCTTTAACTGCCGACAGTGATTATTGCTTCGAATACAACCTGGTAGTCATTATCTACCGAAGGTCAGTTACTTCATAGATAAATGTCATATTTTGGTTTGGCCCCTACTAGTCTTCTACCATCCCACTGCTACAACAGTCGTCATCGTACGTGGTTGTTGGGTATACCTATTATGTGTCAAAAACACCATCTCAGTGGATTAATATTCACAACCTTACCAACTAATTTACATTGTCGCAAGAAATGCATTTTATTCCAAACCATGTTATCAGCTACAAACAATCTAAATGAATCACGAATACAAGAAAGATAGTCTGGTTATGTAATAAATGAAATGTTTAATTGAAGTTATTTTTACCGAAATGAAAGGAGTGAATAACCAAAATTTCATTCCCTATAGGTAGAAGAAGTTGCTGTAAAGTTCTTATTCATTACGTCGAAAGCTAAATACTCACTTAATACCCACTATCTATCAGTTGACTAACAATCACACGTGTTTTGATATTTTTACAACAATCATATCAAAGTCTTTACATGGGAACAGTCACGTAAAACCATGAACTGGAATTGGTAAGATCCTTAGTACTCATTGGATGTTTCTATTTTAATTGCCATACATTTACCTACCATTATGTCCATTTCTTGCTGCATGATGTACTGCTGAACAATTCATTGAATCCACTTGATTGACATTGCAACCATGTTGAACAATAACCTGATTGTATACAAGTAAAGATGACAAAAATTGTTATTAAATTTAACAATCGAATAGTTTTCAGTGTCAATATTAAGTTGTTCAATCTAAATCTCTTCAAAGTATTCATGTATATTTCCGTTAAACATACACAATCAAGTAGTTGTTGTTTCACTGAGGTTATAACTGAAAAGTATAAATTAACATTCAACTAGAAAAACGCGGTGCCTTTAATGAGTTGCTAAAGTTCAACAAAATTTTCTATAAACTGACAAATCTAAATAGAAAAGGTTAGATATTCAGGGGATGCTAGTAAGTTAGTCAGTATCATGCAACGAAGAAATTGGTGTGTATGCATATTAGCAGCTAAACAACATGAATGCTAAACTAGAAGAAGCATAAATAACATCAGTAGTAGTCGAAGAATAATGGATATAAAGAAAGTGATTCAAGAGGAAAGGACTAATTTATTGAAAATGAGGGTGTACAATAAAACTAAGTTTACAATTTTGTGGAAGATATAGGGTGAATGAATTCACAGCACCCAGATATAATCTGAGTTATGTCACACAACGTTTCTAACCATTGGTTATGACAATCAAGTAAACCCCTACTTAGTAGTCTGATTTTGACTACTGTCTTAAATTAAGATTCATTAACTAAATGCATTGAATCCAGTGTTTCGGTTTGACAACCCATAACTTACATTCATATTTTTAAACCACCAGTCATTATTGGTTGTCGAGGTAGATGTTTGTTAAATATACTCATTTCACTACACAACAACCACCTCTTTATATGATTAGGATAAGCTTGTATTTTCCCGTTGATTTTTAATGGACTGAAACTGGTCAGTCTCTGTTGCCATATGTACATCCTAAACGGATTGACTCGATATATACAAGCTTATCCTAATTACATATATGTGCCCGTTGCACAAGTATGGGTGTCTGGTCACAGTGGCCTAGTGGTGAACGCGGTGGCGATTGGCATGAAGCCCACTGAGTTTGAATCCCAGCGTGAACATCAACATTGGGATGCAGGTACATCCAGCCGATGAGTCCCGAATAGGACGAAACGCCCGTCCTGGATTGAAATGTGTCATTGACTAACCCGCTTATCAAAATCTAATAATCCATCTACTTCTTCAATTAAAAATTCACTTGCAGATGTCAGCTAGATTTTTTGTTCATAATTAATTTATCAAATACCTTTCACATTCTCAGATTAAATTATTCTTCCAACTAAATAATCGTATTTCTAACTCTTAACATCAAAATATCATGAAACTCATCTTTTGTACGTCATCAAATCCAAGTGTTATATTTTAGAGCCATTTTATATAACAAATAAATAAGACCAATTTAAGCCAAGTGAATTTATTAATTTCAGTAACTTTATTGCTAATCTTCACAGCTGATATAAACTGAAGCCTTCACGTCTCTGAAGAATCATCTTTAAACTACAGAAAATATTTTTATTTGTTAGTAAGTAAATAATAAACTGTATAACTCACTTCCAGACACTTTGGATTCCCCCAAGCTGCGGCTGCATGAATAGGCATCATTCCAGTCAATTCATCTGTATACAACGTAACCTGATTAAGTTTTATTTAATAAAAAAAACATGTTGTGTAAACTATAATTCAGAAAAAAGTAATAATTGGTTATAATAACTGGATGTCTTCGATTTTATCAAACTGTGAGTATTAGGTTTTATTAATGGCGATTAATGTTTAAATGGAGAGTGATCATGAGAACTCTTTGGTGGCTATATTAATTCCCTTTTTGAAGGTACTGATGTTTTGCTTTGTTATAACTAATCTAGTGGGGAAATTTCAATGTAGAATGCCAGTTGCCTGTTCGATGACTAATGATCTGAAAGACTATCCTATCATCGAAAATGAAGTATGTCATGTACTCTCAGTATACGAATACTAAAATAGAATGTCCTCTTACGACTATTAATATTCTGTTCATGATTGTTAATAAACTTTTGTAAATGACTAGCCGTTGATTTCTATGTGAAAACCTTTTAATAAATTTGTTACACTTTATTGTGAATATGATGAACACATTACTTTTACTCAGTGATCTCACTAATGACTAGTAACTAAGTGTTTCGCAGATATGTAACATTCTTTCTTCTAAGTACACTTTCCTCTCTTATATCCCTTACAAATGTGTTATGTCGCAATTGGTACGTAAATAGTGTAAATAATTAGATATGTTTAGTGTATAGAAATAATGTTTTCTGAACTCGTATATTATATTTTAGAGAGGTTATTATGAACTACTTATAAATAAATAGTAGGCTGGATTTGATTTCAGAATAACTAAATTATAACACCATATAGTCAATAAACTTCACAACATTGTTAGAGTGGGGGATGAGGGGAAATTTGGGTTCATTGAATTCTCATAAACAAATGTGTTATATTACAATTAGAATCATGTGTACATGTGAAGATTAAATTTCAAATTACTTGAATATCAGTAGAAAAATGACAACATGTGGTTTTTGCAACTTACATCTAATTCATCTAGTAGTTGTTTCAATTTCTCATGTTGCCCATAAATTGCTGACAGTAAAACGAAACAAAGATACAGTAGGTTAAGTGGTCAATTAAGAAATAGGTATGATTTCAGCCTTAAAGGATGTGCACAAAATATAGTAAACATGAATTAATACAAGATAAGATTTAAATAACAGCCTGTTGTAAATCTTAGACTACCACCTTTTTCAGTTATCTCGACAAATTATTTTTTTGCTTTTTATTTTGTTTTTAATTGCTCAGTCATGTCCCGAAATTTCAGTGTGTACTCATACGACTATATAAAACATCTACGACCTATCGTGAGTAATACAGTGCGATCTAAGCAAAGAAATCATAGTGGCTGTCAACACGTGTTAAAAAGGATCAATATTAATCAGATATCTGTCCCTTAAATTTTTAGTCTTAACAGCAGATCTCTTATTGGAAAATCTGACTACTCACAATTTGTCCTTAGTCTAAACATATACCATAACTGTGGTTTAATCATAGTTGACGAATCATGGCTACATGACCCGTCTACTGACAATTTGGTATAACTAAGAGGTTTCCAGATTTTTCGTCAGGATCGTTTTATCATTAAGTAAAAGTGTGGTTGTGGTAGTGTTACCATTACCGTGAACACAAGTTGACATGTGTACATAAAAAAATAATAACTTGTTGAGACTCTGTTTGCTGAAAATTCGTATTGTACCAAAACTATTGTTATTGTTAATTTCATGTCAAATATACAGAGTAGGTTACTGACTACTAATACTACTTGGATTCAGTTACAGTTATTTCATCAAGTGTTACTCAGTTTAATTAATTTAGGAAAGGAATTCATCATTGTGAAGTGTTGCTTTTATCTAAATTAGGAATGTATTATATCACGCAGTATCATGATTTCCTGTTAGACAACAGTTGAATTTTACAGTGAACAAGTGATGATATTAATGTTCTCAACATTCATTATTGTTTAAATAGAAACCATCGGTTTTAAAAAGAAAGTGCTAATAGTGTCAGCCCTTATAGTGACTTTTATATAAAAATATCAGAATTGACTGGTTGTTAGAAATCACTTGCCTTGTATTCTACTTCTCTGTACAACTTGTCTTGAGATGGAAATATGATTGTAGATATTCTGACTGGGATTTTAATCAAACAGTATTTACTGTTTTCATAGCAAGGCTACTGATTTACGACACCTATCCACTGTACGATTAGCATTAGTTATTTAAATCCAAGTTTAGTGGATATCTACCTTTGTTCACTTTTAAAATCTTAATATACGTTTAATACATTTTGTGTGAACTATCTTGCATATCGAATCATGCATATAGGTAGCTTATTGAATATATTCGGAAATAGCTACAAATGAAAGACGATTTAGTAGTTAATGTATTACGCTTGCTGTATATTTAGAGTTGACATTAACTTTAGTGTAAACACTGTTTCAAAGTTCAGTTCACAATTAGTGTTTATAGTCTACTTCAACAGTGTTGCAATTACTACACTTAACACTGTTTATCACCGAGGCATAATCTACACATAGTGAATTTTCAAATAAGACTGGCTGTGGGTGGGGGGTGTTAATCAAATCTAAAAGTGGAATAGTAAAGACACAGAATTATGCAACCAAAGATAGGAGCAGCTTGATAATACCTTTTCTTTTCAATGTAATTTATATAAAGACTAAGATAAGTCATTTAGATGAATCGTCAAACTCCGTGAAGTAATAAGTGAACACAGAAAAGATTGTAATGGTCAGTTAATATCATAAACCAATCATAAGCCAATCATCTGTCTTTATAGTTTAATGTATCAATGAAACAGGTCATACATACAATTGACCTTCAATAGAAATGGTCACTGCCTCTTCCCTAGATCCTGTGAGACATTACAATACTTAAGCTTAAATTAGTTGTTCAAGAACAAATTTTTTTCATGCTTCATTTACGTTGACCAACTCTTAATCTATTTTTAATACCAAAATTCCTACTCTTTCTTTATTACATTTTCATTTTCTTACTTCTTCCAATTTTTTTTATTAATTACACCACTAATGTGACCTTTCTTAAATGACCTTTCATTGCTTCAGTATCGAATGCACTGACAAATAAATACATGTGACCAAACTGTTATATCAGTGCATCCACATTTAGACGTTCGACTCCATTTTCTTATTATACTTTAACATTGAAAGTTTCACATTGTAAGTTATAGCAATAGGTATAACGGAATAATAATTGTTCATCTAATATATACGTGCTATATGTTTGTAGCTTTTGCATAGCATTTCAATGATGTCTGGTTAGAAAACGATAATTAAGATCCTTTATTTCCTTCTTATGTTATAAAATGAACCTCTCAAAAAGGCTATTGATTTACTCAATCTTTAATATCCTTACTTAGCTTACACTTCCATTATAGTTTATCAGAATATTCTCAATTACAACTTATATAGACAAGATGATAAGTCATTAGGTAGATGTGTATACAGAAGTAACTACTGTGCATGGCACTACACTCATTTCTATATTTGGATACTCAGTTACTATAGAAGAAGTATTATTACATATCTTACTACTAAAACAAAACTGATCCAGTAACATAAAACCTTAAGGTAAAAATTAAAGTTAACTAATAATAGGATGAGAGAAATAAGTTACCTAAAAAGTTGTTTGCAGATGTCTGAACTCCTCTCATGAAACACTTTTTGAAATTAAGATTGAATGGACATGTGACTTACGACGTCCTACATAATATGCTGTAGAGGATAGTTAAAAGGACCTTTAACGCCTCTAAACTCTGACTGTCGTTTGCCAGTCGACTAGAGGTGTTTATTCCAAAAAAGGATAATTAACTTGAATTTACCTATTCCAAGTGTATGTGCTCATTCATTTACTCCTATTGGCGAAGCCGTAGAGAGGATACAACTATGTAATTTAGTCAATCAATGAAAATCTCACAGTATTGTTGAGTAAAAGCCAAAAACACAGATTAAGCTGCCTGGTTTTATCTTGCCTTGTAGACAGCTATCATGTGGTACACAATATCCCACGGTAATTTTCATTACACATAGGAGAAACTTTAGGAATTCTAACCACCGATCCTAGAATATGAGTTTTGAGGAAATATACAACATTCATCAATTTTCCTTGTTTGTGTGAAGCCTAACAGACAACATTGTTAATGCATCACATCGTCAGACAAAAGACTTAATCCTTCACTTAGTATTTTCTTTACATACTTTAACTTCATCAATTTCTTGTCTTGTCTTCACTACCTGTACGATTGAAACTCTTTACGCATACTTCATACTAAACTAATTTGATGAGTACTATTATTATAATTTGTAATTAATGTGTTTTTGCTATTGATATATTTACTAGAACCTTTATCAACTTATTATATGATTATTCTAAGGACTGTACATATTACAATGCAAAGCCTGATGATAGTCTAATTGTACACGTATACTTGTATTCGTTTAAGTAGGTTTAAATACGAAATCATTTCACAAATATTCAACATTAACATGAATTCAGAACAGTTCTTTCAAGAAAAACAGAATCATTGAAATGTGATGAGATGCTGAAGTGCTGTATTGAAAAGTATAGTTGAATTTATAAACGCCTTTACTACACTGAACTTCAGCTGCTTCCGTTTATTTTTGATTTACACTCTATTTAATTCAGATGCAATTAAATATAAACTTTACTGGTATTGCGATAATGTAAATGTGTGCATCTTTTAATTCACTCAGTTAACCATAACCACTTCCCTATTCATGTCCATTGGTATTCTATCATTAATAAATTGGTATAAATTATGGTAAGGATATGAAATTATTCCGTTGCATAGGTTTATCTTCATTAGATGCAAAATTCAACTACAAAGCGTAAGGTGATTAGCTTTTACAATTAATTCCAGAATATTATGCATTTCATGAGTGACTAACTTATGGAGGCAATTGTGAAACTTCAATTACCAGTAAAGGTCAGTCTTTTCAAGTTTGTGGATATTAATCATCTAAGACAAGCATTATATTCTTCAGTCTATCAAGGATTGACTAAAATTAGATAAATTGATCAATAAATATCGATTCAATGGTCTAAGGAAAAATATAGATTCAATACTTTTCAGTTCTCAGTGTTTGTTTAATTTAGGTCAATTCACGATATGAAATTTGACAATCTTCACAATACTGATTAGTAAATGAAAGAACAACTATAACCTACCTGCTATGTACGCTTTTAAACCTATTTCTCTATGCTGAGTTGTATCATCTGTAAGTAGAAAAACAGAAAAAAACAAATCACGGTTTTATTTCCATTAAAGTTTAGTGTTGACTGTTATCTTTAATACTTAACATCACCGATTCATTTAGGTCCCATTTTAAAGCAAATAAGATGAATTGTAGGTACAATACCTGAATGTTAGTACTTACTTCTTAGAAAGACAGGTCTAATGCTTAGAATAAACATACAGAGTCAAACAGAATTATTCTCTCACCAAAATATATATGTCGGTATTATTTACACTTTGTTTAAACAAGTTAAACTATATACAATCCATACATATTTATTCAAAACACTGAACTTATTTAAGCTGACCAGTAAAGTATAGTTGAACAATGAAGATGTTTTTAATAAATAGAGCTTTTCATAGAAAAAAGGTAGTAAAACAAAGTATTACAACCATTGATAAGAAATTCTTTCGTGTTTTATTATCCAAGAGGCTGTATTTAAAGTAAGTGCTGCCACTTGGATAATACGAAATCAGCATCGAATTCAGCTTCTCACTTCAGTGATACTGAGATTCATGGAATCTGACAGAACTATTTATTATCATGAAAGTTTGTAAAACATATCAACTACAATAATCTTGTGATCACATTACTTCAATTGCTTTTGATTTTTAGTGAACTACTTTATTTGACTGCATCCTATGGGCTGCACTACTTGATTGTTGAACTATCATCGTCATTCTTTACAAGTAACTAGAAGCTCATTAGTAGAAACTCAATTTTATTGGTTGTTGTTAACACATTACATTGTTTTTGGTATAGAATGTTTTCGTCACATAATAATCTCCTTCAAGTTTCATTGAAAACCAGGGCAAACTGGATAGTTATTTTGCCTTTGTATGATACTTCTAAAGCATGCATTTCATGGGCCTCATCCAGTAAACGCACCCAATAACTTATATTCAGAACAAAACGACTTTCAAGTGTTCTTTGGTTTTTAGAGGTAAGTGACCAGCGTCAGTCTGTGATAATCGAATTATAAAACCAAACTTAGCAGAACCAGCTCATTTTAACCATAATAATCAACTTAATGGTGACTAACTTTAAAATGTTCCTGAAGTTCTAATTGGATGTCATGATTTGTGTAGTAATTTGCTAAGGGTGAAAAAGTTTTTACTAATGGCACTGACTGATCATCGCATGGCAACACATACTAAGTAAAGTTAGAATCCCACCACTAAACGCGGTCCGGTCTTGTGATGCAGATCCTCATGAGTCTGCCGCTAGACAGTATGATCTAGAGTTAAATCTGTGGTTGGGTAGTAACGCGTATTGTTGCAGAGTTGCATATTAAGATGAAAAAACCGTCCGGCGTTTCTCCGGTGATGTAAACAATTCACCTCAAAGTACAGAATTTAACTAGAATCATTTGCCTAAGCAACAAATCTTCACCACCATCATCTGTTTAGTGTTTTTCCTCAGATTTCTGTCTATATTCTAAAGAACGATTCCATATATTGTTATTGTACTAATGTACAATTCGAAGACAAATTCCTCCAAAAAATTCATGTGTTTCAGATACTGGAGTTGTATTCTATTGATGATCACTAATCGAAATAGATCAGTGATTATAATTATGTTCCGACACTTAGACACAAAGATTCACTATTATCTCAACACAGTTCTAATATCATATTGTTATGCACTATGAAGATTTGATTGCAAAGCCTTCATTGTCTTTCTGGACATTATCACCAGTAAGTATTTAAAAATAAGCCATCAGAATTCCTTCACAGGTGATTAACAGGTTAGTTTGTTAACTTGAATTTGGTTTGGGTTATGTGCATAATTGTGTTACTGTTATTCAAAAATTTACTTGAAGTATCTTTATACTGTAGCTTAGTAATTGACCTCCTGGTAGTTGGCTGATTGACTGAGTCTATTTTAATTGGAAAGCTAAACTTCTAATAGCTCTCTTGCTGTTATTCTACTCTGTTAATCTACTGTTTCGACATTTCGTCAAACATATTCATGTCCATAAGTATGTGTAAACCACAAGACATCGACATAATCTGTACGATAGTTTATAACAATTACTAGCAGTACTATATTTGTCAACGTGATTACTCTTTCTGATAGAAACTAGTCTCAGTTATATCATTCATGTAAAATTCCAATCGTTAATTTCTCCTATGGTATATATTGGTAATGTTATCTATAAAGAAAATCAAAGCTACATGATAGAACAATCTAGTTTAAAGCGAACAGAACCCTCAATATCACCTTTTTAGGTTACAAAAATCCAATCATTCCTCTTATATAGAAATCTTGGTATGAATGATTAATTACTCCATAGAATAACTTCAAGAATATAATTGTCACTATCAAAATGGACGACCTAATATTAAAGTACACATACAAAGGATAGATAATTTCATTATGATTTTAAAATACTTGCAAAACACATTCGCTTGAACTGTGTACCAATTAATTTCATAATTGTCAAGTACCAATCACATTCCATTAGTGATCAAGTTCTAGTGTCGTCACTACTGTATGTAGCTCACCATCGATGACATGTGTATTTAAATGAGACGTTATTGGACAGTAATCGAAATACTCGTCTAACTAGTGAGTACCAAACAGAACTAAAACTGTATGTAAAGAATTATGTTAGCTAACTCCTTCAAATGACTTTCTATACGTATAAAATATAATGAATTTTCAATGAACAAAAAGATTCTGTATTGGTTACCTGTATCACTATCATGACTCATTTTGATAAAATTGAATTTTTCTTGTATTTTCTTTAATTGTTACTTTCAATATAGAATTATGTAATTGTATTGTAATTGTGTTGATTGTTAATATTGATTAATAAAGTAAAACAAAAAGAAATGAAATCACAAAAATTTAGTTTCTATGTAAAATGATATACACTGTACTGGTTAATCTGTTCTGTTGCCAACTTCAATTGAAAACTGATATACTTCTCCATACATACATACGAAGTTAATACGTTAAAATGATAATGGATTGGTAAAAAAAAAAAGAAAAAAAAGAAGGTAAAAAAAAGAATAACTTTCTATAGGTTAATAGTAAATGATGGATTTCCATGGTTTCAGTTAGTTGAATGATTATTGATTGTTCTCCTTTAGTAGTTTCGTTATGAAAATAAAAAAAAACTTCATCAAAGTGGGTGTAAATGATTTTTGCATAATTTTTTTTTTATTAAAAAAAATTTAAACGTTTAAAAACTTTTTAAGTGAATTTCTGTTTATAGTTTTCATGCAAATTTATAATCAACTGATTGGATAAATAAATTTTAGTAAGAGAAAAACCAAAATGGATTCAGTTGTCTGTTGTTGTTGTTGTTGTTGTTGTTGGGGATTCATAATCCCCCCCCAAATACACCAGTTAATTAAATCAAGCAAGAGAAGTTGCATTGATTTTTCTGTAAACTTGACTTGTAAACTTTAATTACATTAATTTAAAATTAATTGATATAAAAAATATCGATACATTTATAAAAACGTTGTTCGCCAGTCTCATCACCGTTTTTCTGCTCCACAATACAATCTTCCTACAAATTCAGTCTTTTGGAATAGCTGTGGGCTGAGAAAAACAAGTTATGGTATCTAACAAAAGTAAAAGTATCTGAAGTAGCGTTCGCAGTTAATCGTATCGAGAAAATCGTAGCAGTCAGGCATATAATCCGACTACACTAGAGATCGTACGCGAACCGTATAAAGCCCATAAGAACTCATGCGTACTCTGTCTCAACTGACCGTGAAAACATAACAGTTGGCGTCATAACAATGCTTCAAAAGAAATCAATCAATACCTGTTACTCCAAATGAAATATAGGCCACCGATTAACATTCTCCAACTATGTAATGGGCTCTCGTCTCCTATTCTTCCAAAGTGTTGTTTATTCTTTTCATGTATGCCTCCAATTCCTGGGGTAATGTGTTCTTTGGTATTCCATGTTTTTATTTGTCCCCAGGGTTCGAAGTTAGTGCTTGTCTCGTGAACAGTTTGATGACTCCCTCAATGTGTATCCTATCCACCTCCAGAGTCTTTTCCTAATTTCTCTCTCGGTCGGAAATTAGTTGGCTTGTTCTTTGCCACAGAAGATTGTTGATGATGGTATCTGCCCAACAGATTCGAATTATCTTACTCAGACAGTTATTTATAAATACTTGTATTTTGGAATGATGAGTGGTTTTTTATAGTTCTTCAAGTCTCAGTTCCATACAAGAGAACTGTCTTCACATTTGTATTGAAAATTTTGACTATAATGTTGGCTGACAGTTGGTTTGAGTTTCAGATGTTTTTTAGTTGTTGAAATGCTGCCGTTGCTTTTCCAATTCGCGCTCTCACACATGCATCAGACCCTGCACTTATATCAATGACCCTACCGTGGGATGTAAAAATTACTGCCACAACAAAGCTAATCAGTTGTATACAATTAGTAAAATATACTGATAGGATTAATTTTAAGATCATCAGTCGTGTGTATTCATTACAGATTAATCACGTTTTCATTAACAATAAAATCCACAGAGATATCAGATAGCTGTTTCATGCCAGTATAAGACTACTAATCACACGATCTGTTCACACGATTAAACGCTGTGAGTAAACATTTAAGCTAACAATGCTACTGAACTCATTGACATTAGGTCGTATGATTCACACTTAAATTAATTTGTGATAAATAGCGACGATCTTTCAATGATGGCTTATTTGCACTACTCCATTCACGACCTAACTGAGATCATTGTTTAGTAAATACAAACATTAATTTAGAAACAAGTTTCCACAAAACGACCCTGACTTAACTACGATAATCAACTGATTTATTTGAAGATTAATTAATTGAAATGGCAGTCCAACTTCTGGACTCCAGAATGTCTAATTGTCCTCTTGGATAATCTTTTAGTATCATACATTAGTGTGTCGTATGCTAAAACAAAAAATGTTCTATAGTGTTTTCAGGTACTCAGTAGTATCTGATCAAGATGAATCTGTGACTAATACCGACATTAGATTAATTGTTAATTTATAAATAATCACTAAAGATTAATAACATCAAAGTTACGTATATATTTGCAACAACTGTTATATTTTAATTATAGAAGTAATGTAGTACTATTCGAGATAAGTGTAATGCATTCAAATGAAATCATATTGTTTAGTGATTGTTCTCATGTGAATGAAATCCACCACATTACTAAATAATCCCCAACCCACTGTGTTGACGATTTGCACTCACCAGCAGAGTGAATGGAAGGTTGATGTTTGAATGAAAATGTATCAGGTATCAGTGTCGATTATTACAATTTACATACAAGTGTATCTCTCTGACTAATTCCAAACAGAACGAAATATGTGTCATTCATTCAATTAGTAGATACTATCCAACGTTCATACAAATTTTAAACTAAAGTGGAAATCTATTCAAGATCCGTATTGACTAACAAATGCTGATTAATTGTTTTGCACAATTTCAACAAACGAAAATCTTCAGCATTAACATGTACAACCACTTACTAACGCTTATTTCATTTAGTTATTTCCTTCAAATCGCCTTCTTAGCAATTTTAAAGGTGAATGAATTTTATAAGTGATGGCGAGTTTAAGTATAAGTCACTTGCTTCTAAGTGTAAGCATCAATAATGGGTTACAAGTACACTCAACTGACGATTCATAAACTGGATAAATATTAGCTCATAAATAATATTACTTCAATTAGGATCTGTTTGGATCTTCCCGTTGATTTATTATGGACTGAAACTGATCAGTCTATGTTGCTGATGTGAACTGTGAGCTGAGTGCCTCGATAGAGCAATAGATTACAAGAATTATTTAAGATCCAAATACATCTTAACTATATATATATTCCAAATGCACGCGTGTGGCTACCTGGGCTCAGTCTCTAGTGGTGAGCGAATGGCGTTTGGCACGAAACGAACTGATTTCGAATCTCGATATGAAGATCACCACTAGGATGAAGGTACATTCAACTGACGAGTCTCAAATGGGACGAAACGCGCCTGTTGGATTCCACTTATCGGTTACAATCCAACTTAAATAATACTACTTTAATATGCCTAAAATTATTCATTAAAGCGTTCAAAATTTCTGCAATCATAGATCATTTTACTTTTTACTTCTTTTAGCTTGTATTTTATTCAGGATAAGCTAACTACTCATCAGTAGACTGTTCATATATCATGTAAAGATGAGCCCTAACAACAACATCGAATTACAGTCACTCTACCATATAATCAGTTTTTGAAAGGGAAATATGAAGACATTTTTATTACTGGCCCAGTGGCTGACTATCAGTATGCTTAATTATAATAAATAAAATGATTCTATGTTCACTCAAGTATGGAATCGTTAGCTTAGATTGTTGGAAATCCTAGTAATAGTTCGAAACCGTTGTTACACTAACCCAAGTTTTTATTAGTGGCTATTGTTGATGAAATTTATTTCAAATTAAACATATCTTCACCAGCTGCTTTGTTTCAGGTTCATTCTAGGAATCAAACGTCTCAACCAATCGTATGATAAATATGTATAACCTATCGACTGACCCAATGAGATTAAAAGGTCATTAGCGATTAGATAAGGATACTACATCATTTAGTATTGAATATGTTAACTTTCAATATTTAGTGAGGCAAAAACTCAATGATGAAAGAATATTTTGCTATGCCAAGTGGAACGTACCATCTTGGATTTGCTACAGCATTCCTCTGTACTGGTAAGAATTACTTATTTCGTTGTTTAAAATCTTCTGTTTACTTCTTTTATTCTGCATGCATTAAGTAAAATTATGTAGATGTTCGTCAATTTTCAACAGCAAAAGATAGCGGCTATTGATTGTAAGTTAGAACGCTTGTCAAATTTACCATAAATCATCTTCAGTACCATTCAGATATGACTCATTTTAGAAATTGGAATAAATCCGACACTATCACATTGTCTTAATTCCGATGAATTACTGTAGTATTAGAGTTGTGAGTAGACCTGAGAATAAAACACTAAAAAGTCAGTCTGAAATTTCTATTGTCTTGTTGTATACTCATTCTAAAACGATGTAAACAATAAATCTCCTTTAGACAAATGAATTCAATTAATTCGTTTTAACTAATGTAAAATATGCAATCTAAATCTATTTGTTTAAGATCGTACTCTTTATGGAGACAATCAGTTGAAGTGATCATGATGAATACCATGGTAGTGAAAACAGTCGTATAAAAACTTTAGAAATGTGAAGATACTGTAACTTCAGAACTAATGACAATGGTTTATCTGAATGAATCTTATGGTTAACTTATGCATTTTCGTTGTTAGGAACTTTTATGATAACCCAATAGCGTATTGATTACTACCTTATCACACTAATTGACAATCACATTCACAACTTAATGTATGTATATACGTATGTACAGTACAGAACCTGGTACGTGTTTACATGGGTCCAATTCGCTACATCTCAGTAGCATAGTTAGATTAACAGGAAATTAATGAAAGTGGTTGCTGCTTCACTGATATTAGTAATAATAAGATAGTAAAGATATAGGACATAATTTAAGAAGAAAAAATAAATTTGTAAAAATAAAAGTATAGAATAATATTAAGCATACAATATAAGGGAGGACAAACAGTGAATGCACAACTCAATATTATCTTTTATTATATTGCCTATGTACCAATCAATTATTATTACATAATCATTCACTAAGTGAAGTTCTTGGCTCTGAACGATGTTCTAAGTGTGACCGCTCTTGACACTGTATGATTCTTCAAATCAGATTAAGTAGAACAGGATTCGAACTAATGATAGTGACTGAAATCCGATACCCTCAAAGAGGAAGGCACTTTTCTGATTGGATAGTGTTGAATGGACATTTGAAATGAAACCGTCTGTACGTTTGTCGTTAAGATAAATGTATAAATATATTAGTTATTAAGATTTATCATTTAAAAATAAGAGATGAAAGATGTTATGTAGCTTCAGGAATCGTTAGTTGATTCATTTACCGTGTTCAGCCAACTCGTTATGTATTTAGATTAGTCTAATTATTCCACTTGTATCAACTGCATTAGGTTATTGACTAAGAAAACTCACTTAATCATTTATGACATCGCTCTGTATATCTACGTAGAGGATAAATAGGAAACGTAAGAAATTCTATTTACTCTCACGTAGCTGACAACAGAATACTAATTAGTATAAAGTCCGCTGAAATAGTTTCATGCGGATTTAGGATTGTGAAAAATCTGTTGCAATGATCATGGATGAAATTTAGAGTTCACTGGTATATGCTTTTACACTTAAGTGATACAGTGATTGTTAAATTCGAATCCTTGAAAGAATTCGCTCAGGTTAGACAACTATTGAAAACAAAAAGTGGCACAATGAATTCATCCAAGTGAAGGACTTTTTATCGGCACCGCACACAAGTATGTTTACTGAGGCCAAAACGTTAGGGCTATATAGTGAACGCTTAACCTATAGACCAGTCAGCCGGCATTCAGTGGTTGGCATTTTGAACTTTGGTTGACGTATTATATATTGCAACGCTTTATTCACTGTCATTAGTACTTATCTGATGCACTATTAATATGGTTATACTTCGCTAATCAAGTATGTTTTAATAGAGCTTCATAATAACCTCTTAAAGTTAGTCATATTAATTATCGTTGGGTGTTTTGTAGACTGTCGAATTTAGCATCACTAGTTTATGTGAGTTAGACAAATACTAAACATCAGAAATTAGCACTGAACAGTTATATCATCCTAATATAAGAACAGTTTTATTTCAAAGTGTCTGATTACATAGGTAGGTATGTTATGGGATTAAAAAGTTCATTCGATTTTAACCTGGAAAATCATTTCTTGAAATGTATGTCTGATATGCTAAGCTTTTTGCTGGAAATATTGTGTTTTAATTTAAGTTGGATTGTGACTGACAAGTGGAATCCAGGACTCGCGTTTCATCCTATTTAGAACTCATCTGCTGGATGAAACGCTCGTCCTGGATTCCGCTCGCCATTCACAATCCAACTTAAATGTAACCTGTGTACTACCGCTATATCGAGGCGATTCGCTCAGGATGCACATGTGGCAATAGAGACTGACCAGTTTCAGTCCATTACAAATCAACGGGAAAATACAAGCTTATCCTAATTGTGTTTTAATGTTAGACAGACATAGAATCTACATGAACTAATGATTTAGTTGAACTAACTAATATCAACATATAGATAGATCTTTCATAACTATTCACTTTTGAATAATTCATATTAAGTTACTTTCGATTACCGTAACTAACAATCACTTTATTTAATCTATTGTAGGTTTACTAGGCTTATGGTTACACCTTAAGAATATTTCACGAATAACCAAGTTGAATACCATTTTACCATATGGATTAGTAAAATGTCATTATCATTTGACAGTTGCTAGTTTGGGTTGTATTTTAATTACACCATTTACTGCAGTTGGCGTTTATCGAAAAGGGTAAGAATAAGTGTATGAGTTTGTTGTAGACAGATTGGTGTGCTTATTTTTCAGATAAATGATTTTATTAATTATAGATTGTATGTATGTTTTCAGTGAACTTTGAAATCTGAAGAATAGCAACAATTTGAAGCTTCTTCATTCAGTAACTATCTGATTGTTTAGGCATGATATGCTATGATATGTCTAAGACAAAAGGTGTTTCAATGTTTGTTTCACTGAATACAAGACGTCATAAGACTTACGGAAAATTATTTTTACTTGTTTCTATGACTTTGCAACAAGTTTTCTTTTCACTATATAAAGTTCAATGATTTGATAAAAGTCGTCTCATCGTCGTTTGTATACTGTTGTGATATAGGGTAATTTAATGCTAGTTTGGGGAAAATTCTTTTTAGCCTAGGTTTCTCTCTTGTTGGTTATGATCAGTGAAGTGTATAGGTAATCTTGATGGCATTGATACTCACTAGTGGGTGCGAACAATTATCACCCAGTTACTAGGCTGAGCTGATCATCAGTAACCACTACATAAGCTAAGCTATACAGGTTTAGATGAATATATATTTATCCATTTCCTATGGATTACAAGTACATCTTGCTATCTGTTAATAAATTTAGACCAAGCAAGGTTTCCTGTTGACAACTAACAAACCATCCGAAATGAATTTATCCTTCTTCAATTGCTGAGAATATAATAACTAATCATGCATTACAACTTGCATAGTCTTTTGCATAGATAATAACAAATAATGACTTCACTGGAAAACTTTATGATGAGTTCTAACAGAAATTGGCGCTGGAAAACGTACTGAAGTGAATTTTGAAGCAAAGCAGGTAACGAAAGATTTGATGCTTGGTCACGAATGTAAACTACTTACGAAAACACTTAAAGTTTGTAAACATAAATCGTTAGTAAATAACTTAGTTGAAAATGTTGAATTGACTATATTCAGGAAAGTGAAGAAGAGCAGTATAATGCCTAACAGGCGATTAATTCAACTTTTACGTGGAGTTAACTAGTTAGTAAACATTTAGCTGACTTATTTTACACACAACGGTTCTTTGTTTTACTGATATGTTCAGTTATAAACACAAGTAATTCGTAGGATCTGTCTTAAATAGCAAACTGGTTTGTTCATGTTTCACACCATAACAGTGCACGTACTTATCAATGATTTATTCTCATCTTGCGTGACATACATTTGAAGAAGTAGCTGAAGACTGTTTCATAAACAACGTAAAGTCTGGAATCTGTTCTACTGTCGTTAATTTTCAGCCTTATTATCCAACGTTCATAAACACTGACTGTAATTGTTAAGCTGATTTTAATCAGACGGTTTAAAACCATCATCATAGTTCAGAGCAACAGTTAGTTACTTTGTTGGCTTACGCCAAGTTTTACTTTGCCCGTTTGTAGTTTTTTTCATCCTACTCGTAGATCAGTCAACATAATACTCCGAAGTAAGGCTTAGTTGGGCTTGTAGTTCATAAAATTGACATCAATTCTAGTTTATTCTATTCATATTATATGAATTAGCTTTATAGAATAAGCTACGACAACCAGTCACCAAAATCTATGAAATTTGAGATTTTGCTTTTTGTTTCATTGTCATGTTGATGCAAAAAACACTTGATATGGATACTAAATGCATAAAGTAACTTTCATTATACAGAGAAACAATAATGATCTAAGAGATAAAAAGTAAAAGCTTAAACAATTCGTCACAAGATCAAATTTCACTTAATACTATCCTTGTCACAGTCATAAACAATCTATGACATAATACGTCTATGTAGCTTACCTCATGTTTTCACACGATATTAACACAAATTTAACAACATTGAATAAATTGAAAGCAAGTATAGATAATAGTTCTCAACACCGAGAAAATGGTAAAGATTGAATGACTCGTTACATTTGTCCCTACTTCCCATAGATGTAACCAATAGTCCCCTAAACGTGATTATGATTTTCACGTAAACCTTAATGCATAAGAATGTTTTTTGTGAGGTAAAAGCAAAAAAATACTATCATATTAGAATACTATAAATTCAAAATATATTACAATTCCTCATCAGCTGTCTTACAATCTAGCATCAGCAGAATTAGTTGTTTAGTAATAAAATGTTTTACCTACTCAAAATGGTCATATTCATAAAAGAGCTATTACCAATGAGATCTATATAAGAAACATTAAGTACTAAGGAATCGAAAGAGATAATTATGTAGTCGAATATTAAATAATACAATCATTCTAGAAGAAAATAAAAGTGGTAGTTTTAAAGGCATGGTAACAATTCTGAAAACTGATATTAACTAACTACTCAATAGAATCATTGAACTGAAATGATTAATGTTAATAGGATTCAAGATAAAACTGAGCATAAGACAAAATTTTATTTAACAAAGTGTTGAAAAATAAGGTCTCTAAGACAATGTAAGATGAACAAATGTACTCTTTCGGATGCACAAATGTACTTTAGATCTGTTGATGATAATAGCTTCAACAACCTGTTGCTTGTTAAAAATGACAATTCGAATGATTTCGAGATATTCATGTCATGTCTAGTATTGATCAGATATCAGGCCATCTCAATACTGAAAGTATATTCATCTGTTAGCTTCATTTACTGTGAGGTGCGCTTTGGGATGTGTACAGTAACTCACCTTTCAATTATTCTAACGTGTGTATACTTTATTCACATACATGAAAGCTGGAAAAAATATAATTGGAAGTAAAGCAATTCTAGTATTTGTGCTTTCTCTATCGCACTGATATGGATTTTGTGTCATAAAATTAGTTTTGAAGATGGAAAAATTGTGTATTACAGTTTTTAATTTGAAAATCTGTTACCAATTTTGAGGCCAATTCACATGAAGACATGCTAGTTGTTTATCCGTAGGATACATCACTTCTTCTACTGTTGTCTTTCCATATTTACTGATGAATTTTTAGGGACTGTCGCTATTCTACAGACAACCTTTAAATATTCTTCGTTGAAACATAATTTTCATACTCGATTAAATAAATAACGTTCACTTGTTGATTACGGCGAATCCACACAAAGTTTTGCTTCAACGCAGAAATCTTCGAACCCATCTGTTTTTAATACATCAGATACCAAATTCTGGAAATTGATACATGTTTTCACTTTCATTTTTTCATTATGAATCATGCTTTCTGGTGAAGTTCATTAAAAAGATTCCGTATATGAGATACACGGATGCAGTTACTGCAAACAACAAATACCTCATCCGTATATCTCAAATACAAAGTTGTGTCGCCCAGCGTCGACTTCATTTTTGTATGCTTTAAACTAGTCATAAATATATCCCTTCCTTCTTCTTTACTAACTATCACAAAACAATCTTGATAATAACTCTTTAGAAACCCTGAAATACATTGAACTTATAATATACTACTCTAATCATCTTTCTTGCATTTTATTCGTTTATAAATAAAAGAATATTGTATAGAACCGTCCTATTAGAAAATTTTGCTACATGAAATAAAGTTATTCATCGATGTCTAGGCACAGTTTGAAAGTGTTTATGCCTTCGTGTTGATGTTGTCATGGTTCGAAATTGATCAGTTTTTGTTGCCATATATGCATCTTGAGCTAACTGGATTGAAACAGAAGTAGTTGAATAGTATGATGAAATTTGAAATATGGTTAACTAGTGAAATGCAAGAAATGCGTTTCATCTTATTATTGTCCCATAGTTTGGATGTATTTGCTTTCTAGCAATGAATTCATTAGGTTTAGATTTGAATAGACTGACTTTATGACTCAGTGTGAACATCATCACTTGGATACAGATTCATCCAAATGGCAAGTCTTAAATAATGAGAAAACTATATCCTAGCTTCCGCTTTACAGGCATTATCCAACTTTTATGAAGTGCATTTTATTTATTGAAATGATTACTGTTATTCATTGTAACTGTTAGGATCCTGCCGAGGCAAATTAGTCTATACTACAAATAATTCATGTGTATACATCTCAAATATTTATTCAGAAGATTACAATTCATCTTACATGAACCAGTGTATCAATTAACTGAAGCACTTGTCAAGTGATTACACATAAATTGAATGATATTTTGTTTATGATAACTCAGTCTATAAACATGTAAGTGTCGGCGAATTATATGTACTACACATATATAGTTACAATCCTATTCACTTGTCTGTATAAGTTAATCCAGGGGTAAATCGACTATTCATTCACCCAAGAATAAGAATAATTCAATCAGTATATATTCATACCGAGGGGGGAGGAGGAGTCAGAAAGTGAGCATGGAAATGACAGAACTCGCTTTACGGCATTTTCTGTTACCATGTATTTATGTTACATTTAAAAACATTCTGAATAGTGATCACTTTAAAATTCATCTAAAACTTAAATAACATTGCAGTGTTGCAACAGAAATTTATCATCTGTATTTCATTATTCTTTTTTTTTCATTATTAGATGGCCTTTTGGAGAATTTGCTTGTCAGTTATATTCATTTGATGGAATGTTCTTTGGAATGACATCAATTCACCTTTCTTGTTTCATTTGTTTCATTACTATGATTGAAGTATTGAATATGACTCGTAGTAAGTAAATGAATAGTATAGTTTTATCAATGTTTATATGACTATTCAGTATTTAGTTGATTGAATTCACTAAACATTGGTGTTAGTAAAGCACCAGTGAAAATCAAGAAGCAATTGATGACTGTTTTGTCTAGGCACTCATCTCGGATTCCACTTCCGTGGCTTCAGATTGATAAACACTTAATGTTCCATACCACCAGATAGGCATTCAGTGATAGAATTTCAACTTTTATTAATTTGTGATGTAACGCACTGCTGAGGAGTCACACACCTAGACGAAACAACTGACGATTGCTCCCTGGTTTCCAGTGACACCCTACCAACATCAATCTCTAACGAATTGATTCAACTATAACTTATTACCAGTTTCCACAAACCACTTTATATTTAACAATTAATGGACAAATAATCAATAAAACCATTCGGATATTGTCAAAATATACAGAGATATTTTTAAAACTGATAACCTCTCGCCCCCCCCCCAAAAAAAAGCAATGAGAAATTGTTACATCTTAGTTTATGCACTTTCAAAAGGAGGGGGGGTGTGGCGATTTAATCCATGAATTTTATACTTCGAATGCAAAGTGTTTTCATTTTGGTGTCAATTAGTTTATGGAGCTTAGTGACTGTTTGTTGGGAGATACAAACTTCTTTTCAGAAATTCTTACATTCTACTGATACAACTTACATAAATAGAAAGTTAACTTCTACAAGAGATTGAGTCGTTTATTGTGTTCGTACTTTATCTAAAAATTTAATGTTTCTTATTTCACTCTGATTAACTTTAATTCCTATTAATCTCCCAACAGTATGTTTTTCATTAATAATTTCAAGAGTTTACCTAATAAGTGAAATCAACCTAATATATAGACACCAAATGTGAATTGAAAATCCAGTCATTAATCAGGCATAAACAGCTTGAAGACTGGCATATATATATATGAGCCTTAACTGTTGTTTTCACACGGCATTAACACAATGTGATCAAATGAATAAAATCTATTCCACAGTATACTTCAACAGAAATGAATGAAACGAATTTAGGTGTTCATTCAAAAATGATGGATCTCAGCAGCCAGAAGATGATAACGATTAAATAAACCAGTACCAGTGTCATTAATCTTCAACCATGTCACTCAGTGTCCCTAAGACGCAAATGCAGTTTTCACTTTAACTTTAATTATGGAGTTTATACCACCCGTTACGTTTCATACCAATAGTCAGTGATATTAAGTTTTGATTTACTAGACTCATCCACCTTCTAAGCTAGGTTACATCGCGTGCCGAAATATGAAGTGTTTATAAATAAGGAACACATGTTAACCTACGATGGCAGATGACGACTCACAATTCCCAGGCAACTAAATATCTAATTGAGTATTGGCAAATTAATTTAGAACAAAAAATGTCCAATAGATAATTGATGAATGAGAGCGAATTTAAATTTCTCGTTTTTGCGCCAAAATATACCTTTTTCAACTTTAGATTGTGCTTCCCACTTGGTAAGGCACTAAATCATATTAGTCCGTTGTTTATTTTACTACGCTGTTTGTGACACTCCCAAGGACGCCTTCTTTACTGTTTACATATGCATGAACTGAGTGTTTGTTATTCGTCTGACAGGCTACCTGTAGATTTAAACGCTTTTCACTGACGTTGGACTTTTTTCTCTAGTTTGCTGGGCTGAGGCGCCGAGGAATAGTTTAACTCTGTTGTTGTGTCACTGGTCGTACGTTTGTTAGTATGGTTCGAGGTGTCATCTTAATTAACAAACCCTGGCATTTTCTGCACGACGGCATGCAGTCATGATTAAGACTATTCTTAGGACTGATTAGTAAAAATATAAAATACTTGTAGGGTGAGCCCTACTGAGGAGTCACGCACTAGTGCTAAATAGTTGTCCGGTGCTCCTTAGTTTTCAGTGGTACTCTGCCAACAGCAATCTGTGACGAATTCAATCAACTAAAACTTAATGCCAATCTCCACAAACCAGTTCAATAAAATACATCTTTAATTTCTAAAGGAAAGCATATAACTTCATGTTAATCAATAGTTTGGTTAAATCGTTGTAACAAAGAAATTAACAACTTCTACATATCAAATGGTGACAGTGGAAACAAGCCTTCAAATTACATTTTATGAATGAAGGTTGAACGACAACTTCAATTTTGTTTATCTTTCATTGTTTTTATAGTTCGTAATTTTATATCGAATCGATATGATCAAATTCTTTGTGGAATTTGGATCATTGGTGCTATATGGGCTACTCTCCCGCTTTTTGGATATGGAAGGTAAAATCATTATTTTCCTTAGTGATAAATGATTTAATTACTTCAGTTATCATTATAGAATAAATTGAATGAATTATTGAAGAATAAGGTCTGATTATGTATCCTAAATGAATCATTTAAACAATAACAGTTTAACCAGTGTATTCGAATGATATTCAATAATCATATTAAACTGTTAACAAGTAACTTGATATACTTAATGTAACAAGATCTGTTGTCATGACTACTGAATGAACAAGGCTGATGGGACTAAGATGTTAATATTATTTTTTTGATAAATTTTGATGATGTAATAAGAATACAATGTTTATCAGAGCTTTGTGATATATTTGTGCAATACAGTTCAGACAGTCTGATTACACATACAAGTATATATAAAAAATAAAGGTCACTAGACAAATTAAAGTGTAAGCTAAGGAAACTTATATTATTCTGGATAGTATTTTGTTTACTTGGTAAATTAATTACATCATCGGTTTTCTCGTAAACAACTAGAATATCGTCAACATACCACCTGTTAAGATAAATCTCCACTGTTGTATCTTTGGCTAGGTTTTCCACATCTGCTATATACACGAAATCTAACAATTGTCCTGAAGGACTACCCGTTGCAACTTCGTCAATCTGTCGAAAATATTCACCCTAAAATATAAATTGGACTTTATCTGTACACAGTAATAACAAATCTTTAAGAGTGGTTAGAGAAATAGTCAATGAAGAGGGATTTGACAAGATATTGTCACATAAAAATATCAATAGTTTTTATCAAAGGAACATTAGTGAACAAGGAATTAACATTAACAGAATACATTGTCTCGCCTTTGAAATTAATGACACATAAATAATTACCAACCTCAGTTGCTTTATAATGTTTACTATAATGTACTTACAACCAAATGATTGGTACTGAATTCATACTAAAGTGCAACACTACATATTAGTGTTGAGTCATGATGTAGTGATAGCTGGAAAACAGTTTCTTAAATTACTTTGTGTTCACAGTTAACATCATGATAGTAGCTTCTGTTCTGTATTTACAGATATACATTAGAACCCCATAAAACATCCTGTCTTCTTGATTGGAACAATATGGATGAAAGTATGAAATTGTATATGTTTGCAATATTTACTCTGGGATATATACTTCCATTTGGAATTGCTATTTGGTCACAATGTAAAATGATTCAGTATCCGATATCTGGTGGCGGCGAAATTGATAAGAACAATGAAAAAATTGAAATTCTTATGAAGGTAGTTGATGCTTTGATTTAACTATCGTATATTCTATGCAGCAAATTTTAGATGAGACTACGAAGAATGAGTTTGTTTGGCTTACAAGATGCTTTATATGGCTCTGATTTATTTTGATTATTTTAACCTCTGAATAAAGTAGCTTAAATCAAATTGAAAGATACTTAGGTGAATCGTCTTGTGTCGCAATTCATCAGTCAAATAGCTAAGACTGTCTACTGTAACTGTTCACAGTTGATCGTTTATTATCTAGCAAGAACTAGCATTAACCATAAAGAAATACATCATTTCATATAGTGGCTCAAATGTCTACTCATTGATGGACACAGTTAAACTATATCTCTTACATTTATGCCTTAAGAGGCTGTCATTTATGAAAACTAACACTCATTTAGAAGCACATATTTATACTGTTATCACACTCTGTCGTGATTATACGTTTATCTATCTAGTTAGACTTAGCAACTAATAACTGGAAAGCCCATCAGATTTAATCTTACAGATAAATAAATCTGAATATATTTCAGGAGCGACTAGGGAAGCATTTAAGCAATTATGAAAGAGAGGTTTACTTGAATATAACTTGATATACTACACAAACAACTGTGGAATACAACTCTTTATGTTTATGCTGTGTGCCAACATGAACCAACAAACATACATGTTATGATTTACATACCTTGTAATTGGCTAAACTGACTCATTTATTTCGTCGATTAAAACAACTCTATTGATTAAAAGAGAATACTAACACTGGTTCCATGTACAGTGTTGACATTTTCAATATTCTGCATCAATTCTATTGATGAATTGAAAAACAACTTACACAAATCTATTGAGTCGATCCACTTTTCCAAATGCCTTATATATGCAATAACTCAATGGCACAATAATATCTTTCATCTGTAGTACAGTAATGGATGAATTTGTATGCTTTTAATAAAGTTAAGTAACATCTATGGTGTGATGAATCACAACACGTAGGTGGGCTGAAGACAACCAAGGGAAATAGGCCTACAACCAACATTGGTCGAGGAACGCAATCGACGTGTAAATAGATAATTAAAAGTAATGTATGTATTATTTATGACGTTGTCTATTTTTACCAAACAAACAATTTGCCTTGGTCAAGCCGACTACTTACAATGGTATTTCATATTATTCACATTCTATGAATGTGTTGTTGTTTAATCTGAAATTGACTCCACGAAATTATGACTATCTGGGTCATTCAAAAAACGTGTTTGTTTTGTTGGATACTATGAATCTAGGTTTTGTGTAGACTAAACGTTACCTAACACTGAAAACCATCCCACTACGTGGATTGAGAAAAAAAGCTAATCGTGTGTGAACAACGACAGAATATTAATGAAAGTAAAATGTCTATACTTCTATAACAGTTTTCCTCAGATTAATTAGACAGTAAACTAAAGCCATTAAGTTGCATCTTTAGACAATTAAGCCATTTAAGTACAAATAAGCTACGATCTTTATTAGATCATTTGCATTAATAAAATACATCCTTGTGTTTCTTTCCTATTTATCACCTATCATTTTTAAAACTGTTCTATTCTCTGATCTAGATAGCTTAACTGTGAAGCTGTCGTTGACTTTCTAAACAGTATCATGACATAATTAACTTGGGTAATATTGAAAATTGACTGTTTACCTAGTGATCGATTAAGTCACCATTCATAATCCAAAATGTAGCCGTGGATATGTACTGTTGAATATTCCAACAAAAGGGGAGACCACACTTCTGTAATTTCACATTTCAGTTGACATCAATCTAGAAAATATATTTTCATCAAACTTGATGACAAACTTATTTGAAATGACATGTTACATTAAATTAATTGTGATGTACAACAGTAAGGAACTCCATAGTTACCTTGTTTATTCGAATAACCAATTAGAGGTTATATCGACTTTTTCAAGAAAATTATATACTCAAAACAACTAGGCTTACTATCATTATGACTACAATGGAAGTAAATCATGTTAATTTTTAATAGTGGATGATATTATCAGAGTGTAATGGCGATAAGAAAAATGTAAAGTTGTAAAAGTTTTACACAATCAAAATAGCTAAAGGAATTATAGTGTAAGATTCTATCATCAAGACAGTAGTTGATGAAGCTGAAACATCTACTACGTAGTATGTATGGATAGTATTCAGCTATTTTCATAGTATCTATGCTACATAACTACTTCAGTAAATTAACGCAGATCTTGGAAATCGTTTCGTAACAACGAGGTAGATTGTCACAAATTTATTCCCAGCTTTAGATAACTAGAAGAAGGTAGGTATAAATGAATATTATGCTAATTAAAAAATGCAACATAGAGATAAGTATCAAAATTTTGTACGAATAATGTATTTGTATCTTTAAAAAGATGACGATGTGTAAATGTTCCTGTATGGCTAAGTAACGTCTGTACTCTGGAATTTATTATAAAGAGTCAAATGGATCTTCAGGTTATTTTAATTGTCTCCTAGTCAGAGTTCAAGGTTTCGGTCAATTTAAAGGCTGGGCTAATTTTAAGCATAAGGTTTTGTTTGAAGATTAAGGTTGATTTAAGCATTACATATCGTTTACATATCAGGAACAAAACGTTTAGCATAGAATTGCTTACTCTTTAATATCGGAAATTATTTATCCGCGTGTATCCTCAACTTTCTAAATGATATGCACAGGAAATACGACAACTAATTGCGGATTAGCTTTGTGTTCTCTAAGTCAACCTCAATTAACTGCATTGATTGCTGTTAGTTCATGAATCATCTAATTTCTTCCTTTTCTTAGACTGTAGCTGCTGATCGATACATCAAATCCTTTATTTGAATTGATGTGGATTTGTGGAGCTAAGCACTAAATTTAATTAATTATGTTAGTTGTAGATTAATATTAGTTGAGTATTGCTAAAAACCAAGGGAGGACTGAATGGCTGTTACGAAATGTTTCATATTATGAAACTGCTTACTGGCAATGCGTATCCTCTATCCTACCAGGGCAGTGAACCCAGGACCTTCAACTTGACAAACGCCTGTCTGCACCACAAGAAAGATATCTAACTGTAGGATGCCTACTTCCATTCATATTTAATGGAATGATGGGTAGAATACATCTTGTAATAAGACTATGGATATGATTTAAGATAACAAAATAAATGTAAGGGGGGGATATTTTCTGAAAATTAAATTTTCATACAACATACCAACTGTAAATAACATTAAATTAAACTTTTTCACTGAAGCACTGTTTCATAAAAATCCTTAAAAAATAACACTCACGTAACTTATCATCTAAGTAGTATTGAAAGTAGTGAAACAAATCACAGAATAAAAACTTATTTTATTTGTATATTTGAAGATATATTCAGATGCTAAGACTGATCTCATGTGCACCAATCGATGATTATATATTTAAGTTGGATTGTGACTGGTAAGTGGAATCCAGGATGCGCGTTTCGTCATATTTGGGACTCATCGGATGGATGTACCTGCATCCCAATGTTGATCTTTACACTGGGATTCCAACTCAGTTCGTTTCGTGTCGAAAGCCACCGCGTTCACCACTAGGCTACTGTATCTAGACAGTCACACTTGTGCAACGGGCACATATGGCAACAGAGACTGACCAGTTTCAGTCTATTGCAAATCAACGGGAAAACACAAACTTATCTTAATTACATATATATGCCCGTTGCACAGTGGAGGTTACTGGTTGAACTTTTACAGATTCGGAAAAGTTAGATCTTCTTTTAACTGTAAATAGATTCTTGTACATTTCGTGATTTCGTTCATTAACCAGCGAATTATGAAAACTTCATGAAGACTAATGAATTAAGGAACAGTTTCACTTAGTATTTGTTTGTATATCCATCAAGTTGTTACTACTTTACATTTAGTAAACTAGTGATATGCTAAGTCTTTCATATGATCGAATCAGATTTTGTATTAAGCAATTCAATTTTTAGTTTTCTTTGCATTAACCTATTAGTGATGTTAATCAATGGTATCGTTTTAGGAATCATTCAACATAACAGTGTAAGCATCTTAACATCATAGTCCAATGGTAGTTTATTCAGGAGAAATATTTAACACGTCAAAATCAGTGTTGTTCGATGACCTCCCCCCTCCCCGAAAATAAATGATTCCTTTATAGTTTTTTTTCTTTTTTCTTTATAAATTATGTTAATCAAATGTTTTTTCTCTTTTTCTTTTCGTTTTTCTCATTTTTTTTCTTCGACAATGAATAAAATAAATTTGGTCATCAATACAAAGTTGAATAATACAATTTTATTGTTCAGTTTATTTGGTTGGCTTTCATATGGTGTATTAGCAATCACTTCCTTAGTAACTGGTCATATCACTTTAAATCCATTCACTTATTGTATTACACAACTTTTAGCTAAAATTTCACAAGCATTTCTACCTATCGCTTATTATTCAATTGAAAAAATAACATGGAATTCTGAGAAAATTAAATGAAAATCATTGTCGTAGTATAATTTATGTTAAACAGTAGTTAGACATAATACTAATCATAACACTATAATACTAATATTAATACTAATACTACTACTACTACTACTACTAATAATAATAATAATAATACAAACTGTTTGTTGTTCTTTCTCATTTGTATTGGGGTCAGTCGCCTCTACACCGGGATACACCCACCATGTGTTTTACAACTTAATCAATTTACCTGTTAGTGTTAATGAAAAAAAAATAAAAAAATGAATAGTTCAGTGATAATTAAAAGTGATAATGAAAAAACTTCTATTCTTGTATAGAATAAATTCATTCATTAAAATAAAGAAAAATTAGAAGTATGAATTCTGCATGAAATAATTTGAGTTATTGAAAATGTTCACAATTTAACGTTTCATTCGAACAAACTAGTTCGAATTTATTCACATTAAATTAATCCAAATCAAAATGATCAAAGATATGCATGTAGAAGGTGTGATAATCTTCAGTTATGTAGTTCACGTAAATCTAGACAATCATGCGAACTTATGCATACTTTTATTCCTGATGTTATATAAACGTGTTGCTATGTGTGAACTGTTGTAATCCATGTATTCTCCCTCCCTGTGAATATGTCTACGTGCTCATTTTCGGTTGTCACATTATTTTGGTTAAGTATGTTAGGCTGACCTTCCATTCATCGCTTCGCATTGGCTGTCCACTTCTTACCCACTTTGTGACTACCTATATTTCGCACATTAGTATTGTTACATCTATATGATATATTCTTAGTTAAGTTCCTTGACTGAGTGATTACTGGATTTCTGGCCACTTGATTTCTGAGTATCAACTGCTTGTGGTTCCTGTTATTGGTTAGTGGAATAAATTTCTACTACTACTATTTGAGAGTTGTGTTGGGTTAGCTGTGATAATGAAGAATAATGAAATTACGGAATCATATGAATAGAATGAGTAGAACCAGTATTATTGTCAGGGTAACTATGACAGTAATGATTGGAAATTCATGTGGATTGAGAAGAATATTATCTAGGCTATAATAATTTTAAGAGACTGGAATAATTTAAGTAATATGAATGTACAGTTAGTAATAGATCTGGGTGAAGGTTGACAAACAAGAGAGAGGTTTACTACAGTTAAAGTTTACAAGAGTCCTCAAATGTAATACGTGGGCTACAGTGTATAAAGTATCAAAGAAAACCTCTTGGATGCAAAAAATTGGTTTTTATAAAGTTTACTTTAATAATTTAAGCTGTGTATAGGGGTTGTGATCTTAATTCTTCAAGTATATTACTAGAGGCGCCATATAAAGCCATGGAGATGTATTCTATATTAATTTGATGCACGCTATATGCTAAATAACATAGGATGGTTCTTACAATACAATTCATTTGTTATTTTCTCAACCATGCCCGTACATACTGACATTTGGATGGATTTAAACAGTGACTTATTTTAGATTTCAATATTTTAGTGTCTTGTTTAATTATCTCGTTTAGTTAACATACTTATTGCATGACAAAAACGTCGTAGAATTTATAGCATTAGGAGCCTGATAACAGTTCTTCTAACACAGTTTGCATATGTTGTCATTACAATTTGTTGCAAATTTTACGTACCCATCTTTCAGACTATACACGTACAAACATAATTTTTCTAAGTAAACCATATAGATTACATTTGGATTGAAAAACCGTATGCATTCTTTCTTGGACCAACATCACCTGAAGTACCATAAAAATTCTAGGGGATATATGGAAGATGTTTGTTCTTACAAGACTTCAACGCAGTGCACCAGCTAGTAACCATCCATTTACACGGTGGCGCTTTGATTTTTTGAGTGCATATAAGGTTCTGGTAAGGGTATGAGTTCACACTTCAAGTACAATTGATTTCTTCAAAAAGTCTTCACAAACAGTCATGGGAAATAACCAAGTATAACTTCATTTTTGTACTGGACAGTTGTGAATGTTTGATTTAGCTAATTTTAACATTTTTCAACAGATTCTTTAACATCGGAATCTAAACGCCCTATATTATGTCTTTGATTACTTAACATCATATCACGCGATTCAAAAATAATGTAGATACGCTTGAACTTAAAATTAGAAACGCTCGAGCAAGTGTATTTGAATGGATTAAAATCACGCCATTTGACATCCTGTGCATATCCTTATTTCCTGTGTATAAATCATTAACGATATACTATATAGTTACGTGGAGGGCTTGACTTAGTTTGCATTAACGTTTGTAACCACAGCTTCGATTCAAGAGGCCTACAAAACACAATACCTATAATCACTCACTATTTAATTGGCTTTTAATTTTTCATTTTCTTTTTCAACTTAATATCATGAATCAGTTTGAATTAGACATCTATTGACCTCCAGGAAGCACTGGTGGTGTTGTGACCTCTGAGCTAAATGGTTTGAATTGAAACGCTAACATTGTCACTCTAAATAATTTCTAATCTCTTCCGAAGTTTCGTTTATGTATGGTACAACCATAATCTTAGTACACTCCTATTAAGCATTCATCTCATTGCACTTTACATTAAATAACCTTTTAACAAGATCCTCTAAGTGATAGTAGCACATCATTAATGTGATATCATTAAATTTAATCAAGTTATAAAAGATGAGCCCAACATAGACAAGAGAGAGGATTATATAAAGTGAGTATGCATTTTAAATAGAATTTGCATTAGGACTTCTCAATGATCACACTATTAGGTGTCATTTGTTTCAAGAGGAATCGGCAGTTATAACACAGTAAATTATGTCACCTGGGAATATTATCAACTAACGACATTAAATTAGGAGGTGTATTCAAGAAATAAACAGATATCATCCAAAACGACACCATATAGAAGGTATACTTATTGTTAAGAAGCTGAATATTGAACAGTAAAATGAATAATCTAAACTGAGTAACAAATTATACGTGTAGTTTATGTTGATTTGAATATATTACTTACACTACTGAATAGCTATAATAAGTAATGTCGATTGGATCACTCAAAAATTTATGTAAATAGGTACATATAACGTCATCCATCCAAACTTGATTTTATATAGTATGAACTTCCTGCTCTTTAACGTAATAAATATGTGAGTAGATGAGGCGAGAATACCAGACATTCTAATACATCATGAATGGAACCCACATTTAAAATCATGGTTTTTCGACAGTAATATTGTATAATTAAATTCGTTGTACCTCGAAGCAACTATTAGAAAACTACTTTGTTGTGAATGGTAAGTTTATGGTTTCTTTTTTCTGTGATACATTTCTTTTTCCAAGACTACATTATCTAATCACAGGTACAGCGATGAATTGAAAGACTAGTGGCTCATATGAAGGATTTTGAAGGTTTTAAATTCTTTTAGTTAGATGGTTTGTCAGTAACTGTGCGTATCATCACTAGGTTTCTTAATCAACTGAATCTATGATTCTCATTACTTCATATTGAATTAAAATTGATTTCAGTTAGTACGAAGCAAAGTTAACTCTAAGCGACTGACATATTGGTTTTATGTTGAAAAAAAACATTTATACTACTGACAAAAAATAAGTAGTATACATTTAAAATTAAAATGACCAGTGGAAGCAATAGTTTCAAAGTAAGTCAACACTTCATCTTGACGATTTGTCGTTCAAAATATTTTCTAATACTTTTAATTTTTATCAGTTTAACGATTAGTGAATATTAGAACGTGATATTTAAATTTTTCATTGGTTACATAATTGATGGAATTCTTTAAACTATCTCTCAAATAAGGAATACTTAAGTTGGATCGTGATTGGCAAGTGGAATCCAGGACGAGCGTTTCGTCCTATTTGCGACTCATCGGCTGGATGTACCTGCATTCCAATGTTGATGTTTCTCAAATAAGTATTAAAACTCTATGTAAAAGATAGCTTTCAAAGTCATTCATAAAATAGAAAGTTTAATATTGGAACAGTATATTGTGTTGCTATTTGAATTATCATTATTATTTATAAACGTTCTCACTGTGAAACCTGTCGATATTATGTGCAATGAATAGGAAAATAAAAGAATATAAATTGGGATCTTACTTGATGCTTTCAAAGAACTTATTCAACGATTCATGACAACTGTAACGTGTTTTCTTCAACAAATAACTTTACGGAGAGTGTACTGGAATTTCAGTGGGGTTACTACTACATCCAGTCTTTTCGCCAAAGCTTGCTAGCGACTCTTTAAATAGGGCATAAACGTGACAAAATTCCTCTATATAATATAGATGATATAATGACAGTTATATTAACGAAAAACTAGAATAAATAAATAATTTCAGTAGTTGCTGACAAGTTTTATCGTTGAAGAAAGAAGCAACGAGTGTATTATAATCTTAGTCGTCATGATAAATCAAAATGTAGATAGAGTTACTTACTTACTGCCCGTTACTCCTCGCTGAGGAGCATAGGCCGCTCACCAGTGTTCTCCATTTAACTCTGTCCTGAGCAATCCTTTCCAGTTGTTTCCAGTTGCTGCTCATCCTTTTAATGTCTGCTTCCAATTCTCGACGCAGCGTGTTCTTTGGCCTTCCTCTTTTCCGTTTCCCAGCAGGATTCCATGTCAATGCTTGTCTTGTGATGCAGTCTGATGGTTTGCGTAATGTGTGTCCTATCCATTTCCAACGTCTTTTCCTAATTTCCTCTTCGGCTGGAAGTTGATTTTTCCTCTCCCGTAGTAAGCTGTTGCTGATGGTTTCCGGCCAACGGACATTCAGTATCTTTCGTAGGCAGTTGTTTATAAATACTTGTATCCGTCTGAGGATGTTTGCAGTAATTCTCCAGGTTTCAGCTCCATACAGCAGGACTGTCTTCACGTTCGAATTGAAGAGTCTGACCTTGAGGTTAGTTGATATTTGTTTTGAGTTCCAGATGTTTTTCAACTGCAGGAATGCTGCCCTTGCTTTGCCAATCCTTGTCTTTACATCTGCATTAGACCCTCCTTTTTCATCGATAATGCTCCCCAAATATGTGAAAGTATTCACTTGTTCCAGAGTTTCTCCATCAAGTTGAATTGGGTTGGTGCTCTCTGTGTTGTATTTGAGAATCTTGCTCTTTCCCTTGTGTATGTTCAGGCCTACTGATGCTGAAGTTGCTGCTACACTATTTGACTTCGCTTGCATTTGTTGGTGTGTATGTGCTAAAAGAGTTAGATCATCTGCGAAGTCTAAATCATCGAGTTGCATCCTACTTGTCCATTGAATTCCGTGCATCCCCTCAGATGTGGAGGTCTTCATGATCCAGTCGACCACTAGGAGGAAGAGAAAAGGTGACAGCAAGCAACCTTGTCTGATTCCGGTCCTCACTGAAAATGCAGTTGTCAGTTGTCCTCCATGCACAATTTTGCACTGTGTTCCGTCGTAAGAGTTCCGGATGATGTTGACGAGTTTCTCTGGTACACTGTAGTGTCGAAGAAGTTTCCATAGTGTTCTCCTATCTACACTATCAAACGCCTTCTCATAATCAATGAAGTTGATGTACAGGGGCGAGTTCCATTCAATTGATTGTTCAACGATGATCCGTAGTGTTGCGATTTGGTCCGTGCACGACCGATCCTTCCGAAAACCAGCTTGTTGATCTCGAAGTTGAGTCTCCACTGAATCTTTCATTCTGTTCAACAATACTCTGTTAAAGATTTTCCCTGGTATCGACAGTAGCGTGATCCCTCTGTAGTTGTCACATTTGCTCAAATCTCCTTTCTTTGGTATCTTGATAAGATAACCTTCTTTCCAGTCTGCCGGCACTTGTTCTTCTTCCCAGATCTTTTTGAATAAAACGTGGAATATCTTTGCTGTTAGGTCGATATCTGACTTGAGTGCTTCAGCTGGTATATTGTCAGGTCCTGCTGCTTTCCCACTTTTGATTTGCCTGATGGCCATCTTGATTTCTTCCATCGTTGGTGGAGTGACATCTATCGGGAGATCTGTAGGTGCTGCTTCAATGTCCGGTGGGTTCGGTGGAGCTGGCCTATTTAGAAGTTCCTCAAAGTGTTCTACCCACCTATTCATTTGTTCTTCAATCTCAGTGAGTGTCTTGCCTTCTTTGTTCTTGATCGGTCGCTCTGGTTTACCATGTTTATCTGCCAGTTTCTTCGTTGTGTCGTATAGCTGTTTCATATTTCCTTCTCTTGCAGCCTTCTCCGCTGTCGTTGCAAGGCTTTCGATGTATTTCCGTTTGTCAGCTCTAATGCTCTTCTTTACTTGCTTATTTGCTTCTGAGTATTCAGCTTGAGCCTTGATTTTTTCTGCTCTTGTTCGGCTGTTGTTGATTTCTATCTTCTTGTTCCTCCTTTGTTGAATTTTGCTCAATGTCTCAGTGGAGATCCATTCCTTATAATGGTGCTTCTTGCGGCCTAGAACCTCCTGACACGTTGACGTTAGTGCTTCTTTGATTTCTTTCCAGTTGTCCTCCATAGTGGTTTCTTCTTTCGGCAGATCTTGTAAGGCTTGGAACCTGTTGTTGAGAGATATTTTGAATTCATTGAGTTTGTCAGTGTCTCGGAGAAAGCCTGTATTGAACCGTTGTACTGCTGACACTCCAGTTGTCCACTGCTTCTTTACTTCAGTTTTATTTTAGAAACCACCAAGTGGTGGTCTGAAGCTATGTCAGCTCCTCTCCTGGTTCTTACATCTTCCATTGATCTTCTAAATTTTTTATTGATACATATATGATCGATTTGATTCTCAGTAGTATGATCCGGTGAGACCCATGTAGCCTTGTGTATGCGTTTGTGGGCGAATATTGTACCACCTATAACCAATTTGTTGAAGGCACATAGGTTTGCAAGTCTTTCACCATTGTCGTTTCTGTCTCCCAGTCCTTGTCGTCCCATGATTTCTTCATATCCAGTGTTGTCCATTCCGACTTTGGCGTTGAGGTCTCCCATCAGTATTGTCAGATCCTTTCCTCGACACTTTGCTATAATTGATTGCAGTCTATCGTAAAACTGATCTTTGTCTTCGTCGTTGCCGTCGTTGGTTGGTGCATAGCATTGGATAATATTCATTGTAATCCCTTTCTTCATTGTTTTGAAAGATGCTTTGATGATCCTGGGTCCATTTGGTTCCCATCCCACCAGTGCATTACGTGCCTCCTTGGACAGCATCAGAGCAACTCCTTGAGTGTGGGGAGCATTTTCCTCTTCGTGGCCGGAGTATAGTAGCGTCTCTCCCGAAGCTAATGTTTTCTGTCCAGCTTGAGTCCAATGAGTTTCGCTGATTCCGAGTATTGTCAAGTTGTATCTCTTCATTTCTGCAGCTATTTGATTTGTCTTCCCGCTCTCCCACATTGTTCGAACATTCCATGTACCTATAAAAATATTTGCTCTGGTTGTTAGAAGGGGGGGCATCGGCCTCATGACTTCCGAAGAATTTCGGCTTTCATCAGGAGGCGTCATATATCCTTCCACTCCCAGGGCAGAGTTTAAATGGTTTAAATGGTTTATCTTGTTTAATCTGGTTTGCGTTTTTTTTAGCAAGTTTGGGTTTTTACGGGATGGGGGTGCTAGCCCCATGCCCAACCCTCCTCCTTTACCCGGGCTTGGGACCGGCAGTAACCCTAGGAGGGCTACAGGCGGAGTTAGATAGAGTATTAAAGTATTATAAATATATATCCTAAATCGGTCTGTTTACACGCATCCATAACCATATAGGGTTAAAACATATCGGACGTGTACGAATAGATAAGGTGTTGTAATATTTCTCGAATTTACTAAAGTCGGAAATATCAACTCAAGGATACCTCTAGGCTCAATATTTAAGTGGTTAAGTTTTCCCTGCAATATCTTAAATCTGCAGATTACCATTTCATGGTTTTTAATGATTAAGTTAGGGTACCGAGGTCAGTTCGCTGTAAAGAAATCAACTCCAGTAATCTGCCCATCATCACATTATAGTTGATATTGATTTGTTTAGACAAATGTAAAACTATGTACTAGTTTCAAACCATAGTAAGGAGCTCAGTAGAAAGTAAAGCATTTTTCCATTTAAATTACATCCTTATTGAGTTGATGGGATGAGTTAATAAATACTTTGTTTCAGGCAGGTAAATTACTTGTAATAGTGATTTTCATTAAACAAATTTTTCCTATACAGCAGACTTAAACTCTTTCTGGAATCCCCGTAGGATTACTGCCCGTCCCGTGCCCAGATGCAGTAGGCAGGTCCGTCTTGGGTTTAGAGTAAGTTGGAAAATTTCGGCCAATTACCTATGCCCCACAATAGATAGCAGGTACTGAATGGTAGATAATAGCCTCATCTATAGTTGTCGTTTATGAGTAAACATTTGGTAAATGTGTGCCATTTAAATGCTTTGTAGAAAAGCTTCATTGAACTAATTGTTTTATACAACAAATAAGTATACTTTATGTAAAATAGCTAAGTTGAGATATTCTATTGAATTGATCAGTTGTCAAGACTATATTAAGTGAAAATCAGTCACTGAGACAGGAAAGACAAGAATTCCATCCATGGAAAAGATCTCTTTTCTATGATTTTATTTTCATAATTGTACAGTCTTATATGATAATGAAACATAACAACAATTAGTTAAGCATGGTAACAAAATGAAGGAAGTGAATTTTGAAATAATATCAACGACTAGGTGGATGTAGTCAAAAATATGTAATGATGTTGTTCTTCTTTAGACTATCCTAGTGAACAGTGAAATCCCCTAAATCAGATCGAATAATCAACAATACAGAAACTTCAGAATACATAGGAAGATCCATTAAAGTGTATCAAAAGTAATAGTTTTCTCAGTTGAGTTATGTAATAAAATGAATTAGAAAGTGGGATGTATCCGAGAAGTGGATGGAGGCATGAATGTTAAGTGTTTTCATCAGCGGAAGGAAGATCAACAGAAGAGGAAGAGACAGCATTTAAGTAGTTTTATGAAATACATTAGAAAGAATCAAAATCAAGTTAAATTATGATCTAAAGGACAATAAGTAAAGAATTCAGTTTAACTTTATGGTAGGAATAAAGGTTAAACTAATTTCTTTTGTATACAGATTACTCATTTTTCTGTGTAAGGTAACAGCTTTATTAATACGTAGATGACAGTCGCTTAGTAACTTGAGTAGCTTACTGTTAATCATGTAGATGACTTTTAAACAGGAACCCGAGTTAATCCAATGGTCTTTCTAATACTACAGTTGTTGCATTTCCGTAACCACGTTTGATAATGTTTTCGGACTCTTTTGGACAAAATGAGCATCATAGTATAAATATATCTTACGCCATAGGTGTAAATAAGTTGTTTGACACATCTGGAATCAGTAAAATACTATATTTTGTCCTTCGAATTACTTACAAATAACAGTCTACTAGAAAACACAATCCATACAGTCACTACAAAAAATGTTTTGATCAGAAGTGTTTTTAAGCAGCCGAGATTCAGTATTTTCTGAAATGTTCCGATTTCATGTCTTCACCCATGAATGGTGGTGAAAAAGTGTTTTCAGTTGGAGTTTTCTTGAGAATATTCAATTCATCATCCATAACCTCGGGAGTTGTAGGGGGGGGAGGTAATTTCTATTACTATATTCAATCATTCACAGTTATCATTTTAACTTATACTTAATTCCTTATGTTACTATGTATGATCAGTTGTTATATACAGTAGAACATCTATGTAAATGATATTACCAACAAAAAGATCCAATCACTCAATATAACTTTTGACTAAGCATCGATTATTCTCGTCTGAACAGTGAAATGGTACTTGGTAGCCAATAAAATGCCTACTTATCAGTTTAACTTACTCAGATAAAAGAATATGACAATTCAGTTTATTAGTTCATCCCCTTTTAAATAATTCTTAAGTTATTTTTAATTCAATTGGGATGGTTATTTTTATGGAGATTGATGATTTCATTTGATTGAATATATCACAGATTGATGTTGGCAGGGTACTATTGACAACAAAGGAGCATTGGACAGCTGTTTCGTTCTAGTGTGGAACTCTTCAGCAGTGCGTACCACAGATTCCGCACCAGAGGCTTCAGGTTGACGCGAACGCCCAACCATCTGCACCACTGCGTCGGCATCCAATGATAGAATTCCCACTTCCATCAATTGTTTTTTTTTCCTTTTCATTCATGTCAATTATTAATGTAGTACATCTTTACTACTTATATACTTCATTTTCAGTAGTGTTTATTTATTTTCATAAACTTTAATTGTATTTTATTACTTATTCTAAAGTTCATATACAATTGACTTTAATTCTTATTCAATAGTACAATTAAATTACTAAATACAAAAAGTGATCATTGATCATTATCATTTAGAAATATTTAATAAATTGACAAATTGATAAAAGTGGGAATTCTATCATAAGATGCTGATCGAGTGGTGCAAATGGTTAAGCATTTGTCATACTGGAAGTCTCTAGGGGTGTAAGTGTTGTTGAAGAGTCCCATACTAGTACGAAACAGTTGTCCAGTACTCTCTGGTTTTACCACAACAATCACTGTTACAAATGATTATCGATTCTATTACAAATATTCTTTAATGATTTTACGGTAAGTTTTGTTTTACATTCTTAGATTGTTGTGGATTTCAGAGAAAATGTAAATTAGTCAGTATATATTTGATAGAAATGTTTTCCTTTTTCCATATAAGAATAACATTTTCCACATACTGAATGCGAGTTACATTGTATGAATCATTTTAATTCAACTCGTCATCAAGGTATAGCCACCAGGGACTTGGTTGCTGCTCTAATACCTCAGTTGTAACCGTCACAAGCTATGTAACTTGGTGAATGGATTTGTGAATGGATTTACCATAAAGCATCGGGGTCTTTAAGACCACGTCTTGTTTATGAGAAACAAAAATCATTAAACCTTAGTCGTATAAGCTTTGTTACTGATTTGCACCCTCTCCAAACCACCTTCCATTACAATATATTGAGCATTCTGTCTACTAAATTGAACTATTGACACTTTTACAGCTTTATTCATAATATTATTGAGTCCGTTCCAAAAAGGCATACATATAATCAATCACTAATCGGTTTTAGATGACTTGTTTATTGCTCAACAGTATCAAGTGGATCATTTAAATAAAACTTGGATATTTAACATAAACCAATGCAAATAGACAAAAGTGTCTGACTAACCTCTAAAGCATTAAAATAGGGTACTGAAAGCCGATGAAATTTAACGATATTAAAGTATCTGTAGCTACAGTTTTCAATGATATGGAACTTTTACTTAAACCTCAGATAATAAATGTTAAATGTAACTCACCATAACAATGATCACTTTGAGTGTACAATAGAAAGCAAACATCTGTCAGCATTACAAAATACGAATGTTATATCATTTTTCGTTTATGAACTCAAATTAACAGTTAAGATACGTATACCCCGCTTTTCCATCACTAATCTTTTTACCTGTGCATTGGTATTGTCCTTCGCATCAGGATGTTGTGCTACCAGGGCTTGTAGGATGCACACAAACAGTTGTAACAAAGCAATAATGATTATTCACAATTCTCGATCGGTTGATTCAGAATCTAGCGTTCCTTTTATTCCGTCTCATTATTAGATAGTGTTAAAGTGTACATATTACTCTGTCACTTATTGAAGTCTTGAGTTAACTGGTTAAGTAACATTCCAGAATTTCCAGTTGTTCAACCTTAACAGTATATCACAATCAATAAAAGTTCAAACTACAAAATTATGACTCGCACAAGTCTATAACTTTATGTCTGTTACATGACTATGCAGATAAACAAATTTTAATTATTTGTTTCATTTAGTTTAAAAAGTATGTTTCTGTAGTTGATTGTATTTCTTACAGACTGATGTTGGTTGGGTCCCACTAAAATCCAGGGATCACTGGATAACCATCTAATTCAAGTATACCACTATTGAACAACAAACTCTGTGTCTTTAAACCAAACAGTGAATACCTAACCAGTCGTACCACTAGATCGGCCAGGGTCCAATGACAGAAGTCCTACTTCTATTGATTTGTAATATAATGTAACAATTAGTCAATGCTATTAGTGATAACTTTCTCACTGTCAACCTCAATCAATCAATCAATGCCTGTTACTCCAAGTGGAGCAAAGACCGCCCACCAGCATTCTCCAGCCAACTCTGTCCTGGGCTTTCCGTTCTAGCTCTTCCCAAGTGTTGTTCATTCTCTTCAAGTCTGTTTCCAATTCCCGACGCAATGTGTTCTTGGGTCTTCCTCTGTTTCTGTGGCCTTTAGGATTCCAAGTCAATACTTGTCTTGTGACACAGTTTGATGGTTTCCTCAGTGTGTGTCCAATCCATCTCCAGCGTCTTTTCCTAATTTCTTCCTCAACTGGAAGTTGACTAGTTCTCTGCCACAACAGGTTGTTGTTGATGGTATCTGGCCAACAGATCCGAAGAATCCTACGCAGACAGTTGTTTATAAATACTTGTATCTTCTGTAGGATACTTTTCGTAGTTCTCCAAGTTTCAGCTCCATACAACAGGACTGTCTTCATATTTGTGTTGAAAATTTTGACTTTTATATTGACTGACAGTTGGTTTGAGTTCCAGATGTTTTTCAGTTGTAGAAATGCTGCTCTTGCCTTACCAATCCGCGCCTTCACATCCGAATCAGACCCTCCTTGTTTGTCGATGATGCTGCCCAAATATGTAAAGGTTTCAACGTCTTCCAGAATTTCTCCCCAAGTCAAGTGTAATTGGGTTAGTGTTTGCTGTTTTGTATCGGAGGATCTTGCTTTTCCCTTTGTGTATGTTGAGGCCTACTGCTGCTGAGGCTGCTGCTATATTGTTGGTCTGCTTCTGCATTTGATGTTGTGTGTGAGAAAGAAGAGCTAGGTCATCTGCAAAGTCCAAGTCAACCTATCTTTCATAAATTTTTCCGAGTAATAAAAATGTAATTAATTATCATTTAAAATAAATCAACTTATTTAGCAATTGACATGACGAGAAGTGTGAACCAATCATGGATAACGGTTGACTGGGTATGGCCTTGTACAGGCCAATTATAACGATCAGTGATAAATGTGACTGTCTAGTTCATGCCCTAACGTCTGCCCTGATGCCAATTCAGTCCCGAGTAGAAATGGAAAGAACACAAAACTGATGAACCACTCAAATCAGATTATATTTCAAGAACTCCTTTGTGCATATGTAAAACCTAATCACACAGTCAACCAGTAAGGAAAATTTGTATCTATGCATTATAAGGATGACAATTATAGTGAACTAGGGTAACGTATATGCAATGAATTAACTACAGTTTACAAATCGAAAATGGCATACTGACCATTAATACGTCAAGCGGGAAGTTAAGGCTATAATCGAAGGGGGGGAGGAATAATCGTAGAAGTAAAATGTTCATTGAACATACAACCAAAATAAGAGATGCAATATTCTAACAAATACTTCACGGAAGACAGCCAATCTTCTCCAGATGCCTGATTTAATAGCAATACTCATTACAATATTCATATGGTTTCATTCAATGAGTTAAATATTTCCTTCTATTAAAATGATAGTGTAATGAAATGCCTTGGTTATAGAATTCGAATGCTAATTTCGACAAATTAACTATAATTTAATTAATATATTTTTAATAAAATGCAAAATTAAGATTTAATTAAAATTCATGACAACATGAAAATGATCTGACAGTTCAATGGATTATACTGGAGTTATGATTCAACTCTGGAGGTGTATATCACACGTATTGAGTTAATCATCAGATTGTATCACAAGACAGGCACTAACTAGGAATTCTCGAGGCAAAAGGAATGGTGCAAAACTAAAGAACACATTACTTCCGTGGATTGGAGGCAGACATAATTACTAGAATGAACAACATTTGGGAAAGATTGAAAGGGAAGGCGAGCCTAGGACAGAGCTGATTAGAGAATGCTAGTCAGCGGGTTGTGGGCTACTAGAGGTAACAGGTGTTGATTGTCTGATATCGCTCAATATATGTGATCTTCTACTGATTCAATAATTAAACCAAAAACATTTTGTCATTTTATGAATTCACTGAAATTGAGCTGTGTCATGTTAACAGAACCAGACTACCTGGTTGAGGACTGAATGATAATTATAATCAGTGGTAAGAGACTTTGAATGACATGACTCAAAGCCGTTCGCGATGATACAGATTTATTCATACTTTGGCATTCCCCGAATTTTAAGTTTCCGAAATCATCATAAATTTTATTAATGACTTATATTCCCTTGAATTCTGTGTATGATTCCCAATTGTTACTAATACTTTTGCAACCTCTACTACTCTTGGATTTAGTCTTACAATTTGTTATAACTCAAAAAATAACTGTTATGATTGATACGTATGGCCAAGTAGTTGATGCGATCTTGTACGATAGAAGTCACTATAACACCGCGAATGTTTGTCAAGCTGTTTCCTATACGTCTGCCTTGATACCTACCCAGTCACAAGCCAGAAATAGAAAGAAAACACAAGATTGGTGAACCATCCAAATGGAATTGTACTATATTTCAGTTACTCCTTTATATATATATAAAATCCGACCGCCCCATGAACTAATTAGAAATCTGAGTTTAATACGAAACAAAGGAGATAATCGCAGTAACTTATACACAACTAATTAATTGTAGTTCGTAATGAGATATAATATACTAACAGTAAATATGCTGAACGCGAGGATAAGGTAAGAAGAACGTAACAATGATAGAAATGACATATATACACTACCCATAACTAGAATAGTTGCCATAGCCTTCCAAAGCATCGTTATAAAAGTTTGCTACATTTCTTTAGACGTCCAATATAACACAATTTCATCCCTGTATGCTAATTGCGGCATGGCAACTTGAACTGATGTACTCACATACGAAGTTCTACTTTACCATTGACTGACTGACAAATGCAGTGGAGTTTACACTTTCATTCATTAATTTCATTAATTAAGTAGATGAATATTTAAAAGAATAAAACAGTAAACGAAAGGGATATTGGGAAAATGGATAGTCGTTTATAATATCACTTTAGTTATAAATAATTATCAATAACAAAAATAGTGGTCTGTGTACTGAATTATTTATAGTGAGCAGCGAAAGGAAGTTGACGTTCGCATAGAAAGTGCTAGCAACATATCATTGAGAACGTTTGAGAGTAAATGACATCGCATAGGATGTAGCGTATTTTACTGGGAAAAGAACCAATAAGTTATATTTCAGAGGAGAAAACATAACCAATATGACAAGGGTAGATTCCATTTACGTATTGTGCATGATTATCTACAAACTAAAAGGAGAAGACATTAACAAAGATCATAAACCACTCAAAGAAATATCCTTTTGGTACTGAAGTGAGTTGGCGGATTTCGACATTTCACTTTAGTTTTCTAGGTACCTATAGCTGACCACTGTGGACACATCAGTGTAGTGAAACCAAACAAACCAAATAAAAAAACATAAAGATTACGAAAGTAAGCAGCATTTATTTATTAAATAAATAAAACATAATCAAGAGTGATGATTACAATCCAATCAGTGGATCATTGAAAACGTTAAGGATAGTCTCAGCTAATTCTTTACTTATCTGTTTTACTAAGAGGTTGAATTACAAATTATACATATAAATAGTACTGACTATTTTTGCTTTTTATGACCATATCAATGCTTACTTTAATACAGCAGTTATGACAGAAACAATCATTTATGAAGCTTTGATAATAAGAGACCACTTATTATTAGTTAACAGGTATTAAGAGAATGTCTTATGTTAAGTTCTCTAAATGGATATGATTCATACTAATTAAAAAATTGTCGTACATTTTTAGCAGAATAGGAGTAGCCACTATGAAACTTGTTAATGTGGAGTTGGGTGGGAACTAGACAGTATCCATTAACGGTAGCTGCTTGTTGATTGCATTAGGATAATACGATATACGCCAGTAGTTGTACAGATATATTGCCTAGCATATCCTTCTTCAGATGATTAAACAATTGAACATTAGACATATGATAACTTTATGGTGTTGACATCAAACATAATTAACTGCACATATCATTCTAAATAAACACTGAGAATTTTTAAGTAATTAGAAAGTATATTAACGTTTGTAAATGTCAGAAGCCTGGAAGTGGGAAAATCGGGGGGGGGGGGGTGGGGAATTAAAACAATTAGTCTGTTTTATAATTGTCGACAATATCATGAAGTGATCATGTTGGTTTAATAAAAGCGAAGCTGTATGCACACCAACCATTTCATTGAATTCAGTAACACACGTAACATCTGTATAGAAATCGAAATACGAAAGAAAGTCAATTAAGCAAACTATTGTGTGATAATGAGGTGTGTGAAATGGATGGGATAGAAAATTTTCATATTGGTTGAACTTTACCAGAACACAGACATTAAGGTCATAATAAATTGTATACACAAGGAAGACTTTACTGATAGATAAAGTATTAACAGTCGGAAAACTAATCATATGATCTGTCTCTACTAAATGTATTACTATAGATGAGTTAAGTTTTATATTTCCTTACTTGATCAGACTTTCCTATATTATTGTACTTATTATGCATCATTTAGGTATATTTCCCACCTTCTCTGATTGTAATATCCAATTACATCGTATAAATGTGTCGCCACGAATATATGTGCTAACAGTTAAAATGTAACTGAAATGGATCCAAGACTTATCAGTGAATCGTTCTTGCTACTTGCATCATCTTGTTATTGATGCCAATGTGAACGCTTCAATTAGACTAGGATAACATAAAATCACATTATTCAGTACTTTTTAACATATTTCTATCAGTGAATACATAATATTTACAGATGTTAAACGTATGTGGTATTTCAGGTATCGCACCGTCTTGGTTTGTTTAACTGTATTCACAATTCATTATCACTGCACACACGAGGAACATTACTGATATGGTGTGTTATATCATCCGACAGATGATAACCGAATACATGATAAATTGTACACGTTATATGAAGATTATGTTTCGCACACTATCGTTAAATCGTTAATAATTAGCTCTTATAAATGCTACTCTATGTTCATTAGGTAACTAAAGTAAAACTAATTATTACATGTCAAATTCAGATTCACCAATCCCCACAATACATTTCAGGGTAGAGTTTCGGAGCTCAAGTAAGAAAACGTTATCAATAGATTTCTACAATTTCGGGTGAGAACCACTTACTCAATGATGGCAGTAGGTGAGATTTAACAAATATTTCACGAACTGATAGAAGTTAGAAATATTTAATTGTGGATGCTAATGGTGATATGATGGGAATCTAAACAAGAGTAACCAACTTTCTGAACTGCTTTTTAGAAGACTGTTTCATTTATTTTGAGTATAAGTAAATCAGTTGTTTTATTTCTAATGTTGTTATGTTTCCACCGCCCTAACCTCCCATTAGATTCATGAACTGTTGTCATATAACTTGTTATTCAGGAGCTATGATCAATTATTTGTCTACCTGTACCATTAGACCTTAGTCATTATTGGGTGAAACTAAACTACACCGCTGACCTTGATGTACCTTTTAGCCAATGAGAATGCAGTGGTAGATAAAATCATTATTTATTATGAAAAACGAAGTTTTTTAAAGATAATTACACAGGATACACTGTTTTTACATGATTTATGAACTTGTGCAGGTTGGAGACGGGTTCATTTATTTTAAATTCAAAATATGAACGATATAAGAATTCATCCATATGGCTCCAAATCATGTTGTTTCTAGAACCTTTATAAGGTCGAAGAAACTCCTTTAGACGAGACCAGTATCCCTCAATGTTTTGTGTGTGAACACCAGTACTTGGGTCCACAAAATGTCTATGGTGAACTACGACATGGTGAGCATATCCGAGTCTACGGAGAGGACGATATGCTTTCCAGTCGTCAGTATAAATGATGGATCCTGGTTGAACATACGCTTGGATTATTGGTATTAGGGTTCTTGCATTTCGGTTTGGGACATACTGGAAATGTCCCTTTCCTAATGTTCGGTCATAATTACCAAGAACCTACCAGTAAGTTTAAAGTAATTATTACTTACCCATTCGGTTTTTACAGATCTTCCTCTATTATATTTTCTCTTTCTGATGGCCGATTCATCTATTTCAACTATTTTTCCGACGCCTCCAAGTGATAGATTCAACCGCAACATCATTTCTGAGCATACGTCTCTGCAGTGTTGATACCATTGCACAGCTGATACTTCGCTCACATCTGTAAGAGACGATGCCAGAGTAACAGGCAACTGCATATTCCACAAGACAACTAACATGCAGGTTTGCCGCAGTGTTAGTTTAGATTTACTAAAAAAACTGCCCGTTCTTATTGACTTTCTTCGCCAACAGCTATTGCATCGAAAAGTTACTCCATCCCGACTATCTCTGTACGGTATTTGAGTCATATTAAGGCCACAATCACAAATTAACTCTCTCCGAAGTAGTCCAAAAACTTGTAGATTAGAAATAATATTGTCCTCACTAAACATTTCAATAAGCCGATCCAAAGTAAGCATTTTGAACTTAAATGAGCGCGCACCCTTAAAAGTAATAACTTGATTCTCATTGGTCATTTCAAGGTCAGCGGTGTAGTTTAGTTTTACCCATTATTGTTCCCGTTTTGTATAGATTTCATTCTCCCTATTGGTGTGTTGTGTGGTCTGATTTCGTGTGTGTATAAAGGAGTGTTTTAAATACAATATGATTGTGGCTTGTTGTTCTAACGTCTTTTGTTCTCGTAACACCGCCTTGGAACTGAGTGAAGATAGTACAGACGTGCAGTGGCCAAATAGCCACCCAATCGGCGTCAGGTATATAAACAGTATTTTTTGACGTCATAACAAATGGGATTAGTCATATGACAGTTAAACATTCAGCATCAAAGCTGAAGGTTCTTGACTCGGCCATTCTGTACGATTGTGGAGTTCCATACCAGGATTAAGCAGCAGACAAGTGCCAGTAATTGGTTTTAATTAGTTGTATGGTCCAAGTTGATTTGTGATATCAAATTATGTTTAATAAGACTTACTTATAAACAGAATGACTCGAATGATAACGAAGGTATTCACTTCTCATTCAGTTAAAAGTTTCGATAGTCAGCTAATGACAGTATCAATAAAAATTATTCAAATGTTTGCCTAAAAGAATACGGCTACATTACAATCCAATTGATGGAATTTGTTTAGCATTAAAATTCACTTGACAAACATGGAATCGTCTACTGCAGAGTGATCAAACAGTAGGGGCGAGGGTAGGGAACCTAGGTCTACGACTTCCTGTTGACTACCGCCAAACCATGTTTTTACTCTACATATTAAAGAAGGCTGGAATAAATGCAGGACTAAAATGTAGATTAAGAGTAAAGTACAACACATGAAATTAGTTTAATGGTTAGTGCAATGAAAGTTACCCTACAAATGGTTTTCTTAAATGCAATGATTAGATTTTCTTCAATAATTAAACATGACCTCTGCTTTTCTAGGGAGCGATATATAGAGGTAATGGATAAATTCAATGAACTTCCTTATATCCCAGTGAATTCTGAATTAAAGTCAACGTTATGGACTATGTCGACTAATTGTGTAAGGATGGGTCGTCTTATTGTTTTAATTTGTCTATGCTAAAGCACGATGAATGATGTTCTGCAATCTAATTATGGATTTGATTTGTTTGACAGCCAATTTAACCGATTTCGCATGAGCAGTTACAGTGATAAATACACACTGAAGTGTTGGACGTAGGGAATGCATTTTTATTTCTTGACATCATCACAGAATATTTGTAGTACATGTGTACTATTGCGGTAGCACTAAATCTTCCTTGAGGTGAATTAATTAACTGTCATGTCACAGTTTTACTGACTATGTTACCTTCAGATTTTCGTTTCAAGAAGACATAATTTCTTGATACAATTGACGACTTTACTCTTGATTTACTTGCAGACAAATGTTTTACAAGTGTTGCGGATGTTAGTTCTTTAGAATTCTCTTGGTCAACCTATTACTTTTGTGATTGATTTATGGAAATTTAAACTTCTTGTTTTGCGTCAAAATGTACCCTTTTCACCTTCAGATTGTGTTTCTCACCTGCTAGCATATTAAACCATATTGGTCGGTTGTTTATTTTACTACGCTATTTGTGACACTTTCAAGGACTCTCTTTTTATTGTACATATGCACATAAGTTGAGCGTTTGTTATTCGTCTGACAGGCTGTTTGTAAATTTAAATGCTTCTCGCTGACGTTGGACATCTTCCTCTAGTTAGCTGAGATGGGACGCTGAGAAATAGCTTAGGTCTATCTGTTGTTGTATCGCTGGTCTTACGTTCGTTAGCAGGTATCATGTTAATTCGCAAACCCTAGCATCTAGTCACTTTGATTATCTATTGATGAACTATCCAGAAACAGATTAAGAATCATAACATTCACTCGCCATTCTCCTCCATTTAACTTTAGTTACTCAACAATCTTTCACCGTTGTCATACAAAAAATAACGGTTGATTCAAGTGAATTTAATTACTTATTAGACAACTCAACTTATCTAGTTAATTTGTCAGTGTATTGATTAAGTTGACTTATAAATATTTGATTAAACAAGACGAATTTTTTTGTTTTAAACTTAAAACTTCTGGGATTAATTATAGCACATGATTTATAGACAATTCTATGAATACAATAATCTTTTTATTATTCATGTAAACAACGTTCCGTTTTTTACTCTTTCTCTCTCTCTCTCCCTCACTCTCACTCTTACTCTTTCTAGTTTGTTTAACTAATCCTCATTTAGTCTAATTGTTATTAAATCGATTTAAGAAGTTGTACTTTATATGTCTATCGAGTAAACGATAATTTCACTCTTATGTCTATTAATTGTGCTTAGTTACAATGTTGTCTATAGCACTGCTGATTAGACTTTGACATACACATTTAGATTTTATAGTTACAGATTGTTTGTGTTTTATCTAGGCGTTAACAGAATAAAGTTAATAGAGCGTAATCTTATGCAGTACTTAGATTATCTATTGATAGTATTCAGTAAATTAGAAGAAAAACTTCAAAAAGAAATCTTTTTTAAAGAATTGTCTTATATCATATAATTAATTGATAGATTGAATCAATCAATCAACTAATCAATGCCTGTTACCCCAAATGAAGTATAGGCCGCCTACAAGCTTTCCCTAACCGACTTTGTCTTAGGCTCTCCTTCCCTTCCAATCCTTCCCAAGTGCTGTTCATTTTTTAATATTAGTCTTCAAATCCCAGAATAATGTGTTCATTGGTATTCCACTTTTAACTTGACCTTCAGAATTACAAGTAAGTGCTTGTCTTGTGATCAGTTTAATGATTTCCTCAATTTGTGTTCTATCTACCTCCAGTGTATTTTTCTAATTTTTCCTTCTGTTGGAAGTTGGTTGGTTTGTTCTCTGCCACAGAAGGTTGTTGATGATGGTATCTGCCTAACAGATCCAAAGTATCTTGCATAAAACGGCTATTTATAAATACTCGTATTTTTCAAATGACGTATTTCGTGATTCACCGAGTTTCAGCTACAAACAATAGAACAGTTTTGATGTTCGTATTTACAATTCTGAATTTGATTTTGGCTGACGTTGATTTCAGTTTCAGATGTTTTTTAGTTTTAGAAATGCCACCCTTGCCTTGCTAGTCAACGCCTTCACATTCGTATCAGACCATTCTCATTTTATCTACGATGATGCCCAGGCACGTAAAAGCTTCTATATCTTTCAGAGCCTTCCTGTCAAGTATAGTTTCTTGGTAGGTGCTCATTGCTTCATATCTGAGGATCTTGCTTCTGTCCTTTTGTTCGTTGAGGCCTACTGCTAACAGTAGAGACTAGTGTTACACTGTTCATCCTCAACTGCATTTGTTGCTGAGTGTGGGAGAGAAGGACTAGGTCCAAATCTTCTACTTGCATTCATGTTGTCCACTGTATTTTGCGCTTGCTTTCAGATGTTGCAGTTTCCACAATCCAGTCAACCACGGAAAAGAAAGAAAGGGCAAGAATATGCAGGCCTATCTGATACCGGTCTTTGCTTTCAGTGTTTCTGTGAGATGCCCAATATATTCACATTGCTGTTTGTATTTTGTCACATATTAATCTCAGCTAAATTCCACTGTAAACTACACAACACTGAACAGATATTTAAGTAGAGTATTTATCCCGTCAACTATTTACAACCTCGATCTTACCACGGAATTTGAATGTAAAACACTCGAATTTTGCATTGAATGCCATTAGTAATAATGAGTCAACTTATATCCAGTGGTAGAGTTTCAGCTTAAAATCAATTCGTGAAACAACATGACAATTATTCAAAGCTGTCGATGAAAGCCACCTTATTCCCAACATGTGTAAGCCATACCAATCACTGCAATATCGTCGCAACTTTAAGAACACCGTACAGTTAGTCACTAATGAGCTGATTATTATTGTTAAAATGATGAAGAGTGCAAATAATAATAAGCTAATTACTAATCGCCGATAGTATATTTCCTCTCATTATCTTTTTAATACGAGAATTTAATAATAAGTTGACTGCCAACGTATGAATCTGTGTCCACTTCATTCCTTCTTGTTCTATACGTTGGTTACTAGATTTATGTTATGATATTCGAATGGTTTACATTTGTTACAAGTGCCATTAAATAAGTATTTTCTATCCTTCGTCACTACTGCCAATCGTCTTGCACTTTATAAACATATGCAAATGAGTTGTAAGTTCCTATTATTTTTTAAATTACTACTCTACATAGATGTACATCCTTCTGGCATTCAACTTCTGGATTTTACTCTTTTGTTTATTGATAGTTATGATGTAATATGGGAGTGACTGAGGTAATTAGTCACCATATAGTATTCAGTGTTACATAGTTTATTTCATAATTTTGAGCATACTATATAGCTATTGTAGCGATTAAGATGAGTAAATTTGACATAATTGAATACTACTTGAATGTAGATTCCTTGGTTTCTGATACTAACCGACAGACTATGTGTATAGGCAAAGCGACTCTAGTTCTACCTGAGTATTCATGACCGGCTTCATTAAATGTTAGAATTTCGAGATTAAGATTCTTCTCAACAATTCTATGGTATCGTCTCTAGTTGTATGCTAACTTTCTAAATTTAATGATTAGAAAATATTGACAATGCCCAATTCCATGAATTCATATTAGAAGAGATTAACCACGAAATGGTAATCAATAAGAATACAAGATGATACCAAACTATGAAAATTTATGAAGATAAACAATCACAGTTAATACCATCAAAGTCATCCTAGTAAAACTGAATAATCTTTTTCATTAATTCACTGTTGCTTCATCGATATAGGTTCAATCAAACAATCATTTAAATTAGCCCATTACCACAGCAGAAATTATTGGGTTGATTTAATGAATGAATTGCCTATTTGTTACTGTTACGCCGCCACTGCTGTGTTGCGAAGAAAACTGATCGTTGTGCGCGACCGCTTATTGAAGTGTGCCTAGTGGATAATGCCCGACTGGCCTAAGCCCACTCAGTCCCATGCAAGAGATAGACCAATCAAGCAGAATCCAAATCAGAATTGGAATCAGATTCAGATTATATTTTACACATTCCCTTGTATATATACAAAATAATCATAGTGATTATTCATCAAATGAAATTATCAACATTTTTTAATAATACAATTAAATGTTGTCAAATGTGTTCACTCATAAGTGATGAAAGTTTACAAATCATGTTAACACAAAAATCAATACAACTTGATAAAAACGAACAATTGTATTTCTAGGGATTTCGAATCCCTAACAGTTACGCAATATGTATATGAATAATCTTCACGATTGAGAAATAAACTCCAGCGTTTTGTTCGATAAAATTGCCCAAGTTTCATCGGTACGATAATCAAAGTTAAAAAGGATTAAAAAAAAACACTTTTCAACTCAAAGCTTGTTTATGCTTTCTGTGGTATGTGGCATTTAAAGCGAATTCTGGCATGTGACATTTATATCAGGTACTAAGTCTGGAATTTGTTTTTTTCAGTCTCTAAAATTCTTTTGAAAATATAAATTACGTTTTATGCTCTGTGTATACTTGGCGCCTAACTTTTAATCTCAACAAATTTACAATAAAGAATATAATTCAAACGTTTAAAGTTATCGACCACCGACTACTTTAAACGTTACAGTATAATATGGCTAAAGATGGAATGTACAACGGATATTTCGTTTTAGTTCAGAACTAATCAACTGGATATATCTGCATCGTAGTGTTGACGTTCACGTCAAGATTAAGATTCTGTTTAACTGTGCTACTATCAATTGCAATCATACATGTGAACTACCATTGTATAGAAGTGATCTCTTTAGAACATACACATAGCAACAAATAATTGATTTATTGTAATATGTAACAATAACACAAGGAAGATATAAATACTTTAAAATTACATTACATTGGTTATATTACAAGAATATACTGAAATAGAGGAATATAAAATTTGAGAGTAAAACTTCCATGTCAATATATACTCACTTAAATGAATGAAAAATAACTAAACAGGCCCAGATACACAACTCAGGAATTCAAAGTTCTATGAGTTGCGGGTAACTTTAGCACTATTGAAGTTATTACTTCATTTGAAAAAAACAAACCAACACACGCACACAAATAAATCCTTTACTAAAGAATTTATCTTAACGAATGTACTATATGGATGTATGTATATTTATGTGTATGTGCATGTGTGCGGATGTAGATGTGCATATTTGTATGTATGTATGTAATAGATTTTAAATGAACGTTTTATGTATTCTATCACGTGATTGATTAATTTTTCATTAGGTAGGTAACTACATAGAGCGTTACCAATTTGTACTTTCACTGATAAGTTTTGAGGTTAATAGCATAAAGTGAAATTTTGATTGGTTAATTAATAAGGCGCCTTTTTCCAATGTTTTTTAAAAAGTGAATAATTAAGACTACTACATTAGATATCTACTGCTCTCTCTCTATTACTATCTCTCAAGGTATATAGATATATATACATAAATGTTGTTCTTTAAATAAAGTTAACGAGTTTCTGCCACCTCACCCTCTCCACCCCAGTCATCGTTTATTGTTTTACATTACTGTACTACTCATTATAAAAGTATCATCTACTTATAACATAAAATTCAGTACTACAATTCAATATTAAATAACTTTTGAAAGGTGAAAACTAAAAAAGAAAAACATTCTGTTGTTTTGCTTCCTTTTACTTTTTTCTGTTTTTTTTTCTTTTGCAAATAATAAAAAAAAGAAGAAAAAGAAATTTTTTTCTTTTTAGTTTAGTTTTAATGAAATGAAAATATCATTTTGGTTAATATTAATCATATTCACTGGATATTTGTGTATATTGAAGTGTTCATTAGAAATTGATATAAAATATACAACACATAGTTTACCAGAATTACATTCTCATGATACATCAATAAATGATTATCCAATACGTATGTGTGGTAATGAATTCTTACGTCATCTTAAACATGTTTGTGCAATACGAGGAATTTATACACCATTAATTCGTTACAGAAGATCATCAAAACATTATAACGGTAAGTTATGTTTATTGAAAGAAATGCGTTTTGTTTTATTTTTAATTTATAGTGAATTTATTTTGGCTACAGTAGAGTGTAAGGAAGAACAAATGCATCAATTGAATGCCAATGAAATATTCTTCAGTTGATCAATTGGAGATGTACTGGAGAGAGAGAGAGAGAGAAAGAGAGAGAGATGATTGTCGAGAATTTAAAGTAAAACTCTGTATTATACACAATATATCAAACCTATGATTAGGATTCAGGCTAAAGATTAGAAATTTTAGTTAACAGTACACTTTTAATGTTAGAAATATCATCTTGTGTTGAGTTTCATGATAAGAGATAGATTTTATAAATATGACTAGTTGACTAGTGGAATTCTCCTCTTCAACATCTAGTTATAGATCCATCTATGGATATATTTTCAAAAGAAGTTGGATTAGCTACGAGACTCATATTGCTAGGCAATGAAACCATTTGTTGTGATTACACTGAAACTAAAACTAAACTGGTGAAGCAAAAAGTTTGTACTAAATCACCTAAGACTGGAAAAAATAATGTGTAGAATATTGGTAAAATTGTTTGAAAAATGCAAAGCCATGCAGTTCTCGCCGAAAGTTTCATCCAGCCATACGTCAATTTTCGACCAGTCTTACAGTACTGATGAATTCAAGTTAAAGAGTATATTTGGGATTTAAGGCTAGAAACAGTATTTATTGCATGATGGACTAATTATTTGTAATGGGATTTAAAAGTTATGTTCAAAACTGGGATTTTGTAGGAGGTAGGATAAAATGTAATTTAGTCCCTGTAATAGTTTATCCGGTTGTGAATTTGTCATCGGCTTAAAATTTAAGGATATTGGTTGGACTATAGGCCGATTTTACATAAAAAACAATATTTACCAATAGTTGCATTGTTATACGGGAACAGACTTTTACATCAGTTATATATTTAAGTTGGATTGTGACTGGCAAGCGGAATCCAAAACGCGCGTTTCGTCCTATTTGGGACTCATCGGCTGGTGTACCTGCATACAAGCTTATCCTAATTATAGACTTTTACATCGTTCATGAAGTAAAACTCAATATACTAGGGCTTTTTGATAGAAACCATTAGTAATAGAAAATGTGGAGTAAGAGCCCCCTGTATACATAGTTTGCATTTGGAACCCATGTATTGTACAACCATCTGTGGAAAAATGTTCGCCTTTCGGCATAAATTTTCCAGGCGAAAGCGGAGGCATGTTGTAATGAATCGTCACTTTAAATTATTCAAAAAAATGATTTGACGATCATTGTTTTGCCAATCTAACAAATAGAAACGCTACTACAAAACCATGATTCATATACTGCCCATGTACAATTTCCATTTCGCATGTAATATAATTGTTATTCCTTCCTATAAACCATTCAGCCCTAAACGCTGTTTACTCATGCGTTGTGATTAATGAATTGACTTGCCTATTCATAAATTGATCACGGCAGTTCCGAGTATCACATTTCTTCGTCCGATATTGTACTGTAGCTGAGTTTCATTATTACAATTTTATAAATTCTTTACTTTGTAAAGAAGTTGAAGATACTTCAATGTGAGCTACTTTCCGTAGTACTTAATGAGTTTGTCATAACAGTAAACTGTTGACATTTAAAAGTACTTCACATATAATAACAATGTAAACTAGCTATGAAATTGTCAGTAACATTTTCATTGTTCACTAAGTGTGTTTCACTAATATTGTTGGGTATATTTCGTACTGCATGTTATAATGTAGTTAACATTACAAGAGATTGATGCTAACTGTGAATGAATTCTATAGAAATCTTCAATGAAGAATATAGTTTAATATGCACCCTATCATTGTCTATCTTATAAACCAAACCTTTGAAAAGTTATCAATAGAGCGTCAATAAAATGCATCAGACTGAACTATCATACTTCTCTATAATGTACATTCACAAATGAATAACTGTATGGCTAGCTCTTTCCTAGTGGTATCAAGAAGTAGGATAATTACTTAGTGGATATTTACAGAGTTAATTAGATTATACTTTTGTATTCACTACAACTAGATTATACATTGTTTTGACGAATATGTATAAATGACTACTGTTGAAAGACAACAACGAATATCATGTTTCTATATATGTATGTAGAGTTCTAAACCATAACAAGTAATTTATAATAAAATGATGTAGGTTTTAATTTCCAATTTCATCTAATTTACAATCCATCCAAGTTTGTTGCTCATCAGTATTACACATCCTACACTCCACTGAAGAATCATACACAGAAGTATTAATTATTACGGTTAAAGCTAAACAATCAGCATTACTGGGTTGATTGGTGTCTAATGTTAAAACTCCGACTTATTTTTGTTTGTTTTGGCTTGTCAGTTGTTTAATGTCATTGTATCCTACTCTTGTCTAACCGAGATCAATGTCTGACAGACAAAAACATACAATAAATTAACTATCATTCTTTACAGAATATTCATCTCAACCAACTTATTATTCATCATTAGTTAATATATTTACATGAGATACTTGTGTTCTATAGACGATCACTTAACTGTAACCAGAATATTGTCTAAGCTATTGAAATAAACAACATTATTATTACTTTTAATTTATGATAAGAAATTTTTCATTCATACATTCATTACAACATCATGTTCTATTTATATCGTAGTATTGTCTGTTGCCATTATCGACGATATAGAGTCAACCCTCTACCCCGCCATGCCATCCTCTCAGATGATGTTGGCGGAATTCTGTCAAATACAAATTACATAATAAACGTAATACTATTAATACTACAACAAGAATAATAATAGTAAGAAGAAGAAATATTTGTCCCCAAAAAATTTTTTTCAGTTAAATCTGTGTGGTTAGAACGAAAAATAATGACATTTATATTTCTCTACATAAAGACAAAATCAGTCTTAGATGGTTTGTATTAGTTAGCTGTAATCATCAGATGCGTCTATTGTGTTGATCTATTCAAGCTATATTGATTGAAATATACATTCATTTAGATTCTATCATACAAACTGCATTGATTTAAATGTGTTAGAAGACATTAAAGTGGAAGCTGAAGATCGAAGACTCATTACCAAACTTAAAGGCATGTGATGGGAATATGGTGTTGCTCATAGACAATCAGTTGTGCAGAGAGGCTGTCTACTTATGAAAAAGGATAGGATTGCAAAATATCGACTTTAAAAATGTACACGTCAGCTTACTTCGTGGATTTTGGTCTCAATTGGCAACATGTTTATAAGTCAGGAGCTAATTTATAAAACGACTAACAAGTGACCGATATTAGGTAAATATTTCTTGGATACTGCACTTATGCTTCTAGATTATTAAAAACACCACCGTCTCCCATTCCATGTGTTTCAGGAAGAAGAACTCTTCCAGAATGTTGGCAATCAAAAGTTGAGTTTGTCACTATTCATTAACGTGCATACAAAAGAGATCTAATACATGGCATTCACACTTTATTCTGTGTGCAACGAACTAACAAAATTAGTACCATAATTCACTGGTTCAGTTATACAAATCTAGACATTGCCTTTCTTTTTATACGCCCAACTTTGAATTTACAATCCAGTCATCAGGACTAGTCACTAGAAACTAATGTAAAGTGAATAAAGGCGATATATTGACTCATCTGTCTAATAAATTAGTTATGCAATGGTAATAAAACATTTCTAAGTGTGCTGAACTATTGTATAATCAAATAATTGTATTCGATGTATCGTATATGTTAATGTCAACTTCAGACATAGATCTTAGCTTAGTATTTATCGTTGATTACGTTTTCAATTACTGTTAGTTACCAAGACAACAAGTTACCTCTTATCTGGTTCCGAAAAATCATGTAATTTAATCAAAAGTACGCTCCAATACAAAGTCACTTTGATTAGTGACCATTAGATGAAATTTAATCAGTACTATGGATCAAACAAACGTAGCATGAGCTACTACTTAATAGTTAACATATGCATGCCTTTATAATAATGTAGCATTGTGATAGTCAACAATAGTAGCAAACTGTAAAAGATTTGAATTCGATATAGCTGTGGAAAACCTAGAAACACTGAACAATTATTCTGTTCTTTACGCATTGGCGAACATCATATAGGAATTGAGTCTAGAAGTTTAAGGTTAGGTTAAGGTTATATTATAGTCTAGCCTACATCCAACAATCATGACTTCTAATTACAGTTAATTCGCAATATGATGAGACTTCCGAGATAAGTGAAGCGATCAACGCATTCAATTACTTCACTACCTATAACTAATTTAGGAGAAGAAGCAGGCTGGTTCGGGAGTAACATTTTGCATTTGGGATGGGTGAAGCGCATCCCAAATATGCCTGCATTGTTACTCAACGTGTTCAAGAGACCTTGAATGCTGTGAGCGTCTTCACCGAATAGGACTATATCGTCGGCATATTCTAAGTCTACAAGAGAGCCTCCTGGAAGGAGATTAATTCCTGAGGACTTAAAAGAAGTGAGAGAGATTTGTAACAGTACATCTATGATGAAATTAAATAAAAAAGGGGATAAAGAATAAAAAAAGGGGATAAAGAATAAAAAAGGGGATAAAGAATAAAAAAGGGGATAAAGAATAAAAAAGGGGATAAAGAATAAAAAAGGGGATAAAGAATAAAAAAGGGGATAAAGAATAAAAAAGGGGATAAAGAATAAAAAAGGGGATAAAGAATAAAAAAGGGGATAAAGAATAAAAAAGGGGATAAAGAATAAAAAAGGGGATAAAGAATAAAAAAGGGGATAAAGAATAAAAAAGGGGATAAAGAATAAAAAAGGGGATAAAGAATAAAAAAGGGGATAAAGAATAAAAAAGGGGATAAGGACTTGGTTCCTAGTTAGATAGATGTAGATAATAGACAGAAAATATTACAATATAAGTCAGTAATTGCTGTTTCTAGATATCTTAAGTCTTCGAGGAACTGAAACTTATATTGAAGTCAGAATTTTTCATCTTATAGAAATGTAAATACTTACGATTGTATTATTCAATGAAGTGATGTATGAGCATGTGATAAAGCCTACTTTATCTGATTTACATAAACTATTCATAAATGACCTTTGAATGGAATATTTATGAAATACTACATACAATAAGATTAAAGGATGTCATATTGAAAAAGGCAAGTTATTATCAGTATGATTCATGATGCACACTACAAAATGTACTGTTAGGGTTAGGGTTTGTGTCTAGGTTGAACTTGATCTGTACACTTAATAATCATTGAACAGTAACTAATGTCATTTCTGTATGGTTATCAATGTTTATCGATATATGTCAATGTATTTATACAATTTTTTATGTGACTGGAAGTCGAAAGTCACTTGGTTCCCCATCATCATCATCATCATCAGCGACGTAGAACCGGGCACAAACGCCTGTAAGTTCAAGTTGTCATACCACACTAGCACTACGAGAATATTGAGGTAACATATAGACAGAATACAAGAGGGAGGAGTAAAGTAAAGATGTGCAGACAATAACAATAGTATTCAAGATTTAGATGAGTTTAAAAAGTTAATACACTTGCGCCACTGTGACCGATTCTGAGCCATATCGCCTAGTGTCTCCGGCCATTTATTGCGATCATCACGCGGACCCCAACCAGGTAGTCTACATCTACCTACATGGCTTAGACCAGTAGTCAAGGACTTCATGGACTGATGCCATGTTTTGGTTTGGCCGCCCCTAACCTTCTTCTATCCTACTTCAGCCCTAGCCAACATCGCGTGACGGGGTAGACGGTGGTCGGGCATGCGCAATACATATCCCAGCCATCTCAGTCGATGAAGGTTAATGACCTCTTCGGCTGATTTACCGTGTTTCCCAAGAACCTTTTGTCTAACCTCACTATTACTAATCCTGTTATTCCATGATAGACGGGTGATGTTACGTAGATTCTTATGGTCAAATAACTGGAGACGACGCATATCTTGAGTTTTCATGGCCCATGTTTCGCAGCCATATGTTAAAATGGCGCGGACTGCTGCGCAGTACACCCGGCCTTTCGTTGAGACACGGAAACTCGTCTGCGCCACAAGTGCCGTAGATTGGCAAATGCCAATCGAGCTTTCTGAATCCGCACTGAGATTTCGTCAGACACCGACCCACCAGAGATGATGAGACTTCCGAGATAAGTGAAGCGATCAACGCATTCAATTACTTCACTACCTATAACTAATTTAGGAGAAGAAGCAGGCTGGTTCGGGAGTAACATTTTGCATTTGGGATGGGTGAAGCGCATCCCAAATATGCCTGCATTGTTACTCAACGTGTTCAAGAGACCTTGAATGCTGTGAGCGTCTTCACCGAATAGGACTATATCGTCGGCATATTCTAAGTCTACAAGAGAGCCTCCTGGAAGGAGATTAATTCCTGAGGACTTAAAAGAAGTGAGAGAGATTTGTAACAGTACATCTATGATGAAATTAAATAAAAAAGGGGATAAAGAATAAAAAAAGGGGATAAGGACTTGGTTCCTAGTTAGATAGATGTAGATAATAGACAGAAAATATTACAATATAAGTCAGTAATTGCTGTTTCTAGATATCTTAAGTCTTCGAGGAACTGAAACTTATATTGAAGTCAGAATTTTTCATCTTATAGAAATGTAAATACTTACGATTGTATTATTCAATGAAGTGATGTATGAGCATGTGATAAAGCCTACTTTATCTGATTTACATAAACTATTCATAAATGACCTTTGAATGGAATATTTATGAAATACTACATACAATAAGATTAAAGGATGTCATATTGAAAAAGGCAAGTTATTATCAGTATGATTCATGATGCACACTACAAAATGTACTGTTAGGGTTAGGGTTTGTGTAAACGTTTTAAAGCAGTTTAGAACATATAAATAATGCACTAATCTATAATCAATCTTTAGAGTTATGTATTCTTAAGATTATAACCTAATTACATCCCCTATAAACATTTAAGAAATCGTTAATTCATTGAATATTTAATTTCAAAGTTCTTGTAAACTTAGTTGGAAATTACAGTGACCAATCATCTACTGATGATTAGTCAATGCAATCACTTGGACTTTGCAAATGATCTAGCTCTTCTACCCTACACACAGCATTAAATGCAGGTGAAAACGAACAATGTAGCAGCCTCAACAGAAGTAGGCCTCAACATACACAAAAGGAAGAGCAAGATCCTTCGATACAAAAACAACGAACACTAACCCAATTACACTTGACAGAGAAATTATGGAAGATGTAGAAACCTTTACATACTTGAGCAGCATCATCGATAAAAACAAGGGTCTGGTGCAAGTGCAATGACGCGGCTTGGGAAGGCAAAGGCAGCATTTCTACAACTGAAAAACATCTGGAACTCAAACCAACTGTCAGCCAACATTAAAGTCAAGATTTTCAATACAGTTGTGAAGACAGTTCTGTTGTATGGGGCTGAAACTTGGAGGACTACAAAAAGTATTCTTCAGAAGATACAAGTATTTATATACAACTGTCTGCGTAAGATGCTCTGGATCCGTTGGTCAGATACCATCAGAAACAATATTGAATGGCAGAGAACAAACCAACCAACTTTCAACCAAGACAGAAATTAGGTAAAGACGTTGGAGGTGGGTAGGACACACATTGAGGAAGTCATCAAACTGGTCACAAGACAAGCACTAACATGGAATCTTGAAGGCCAAAGTGAAAGAGGAAAACCCAGGAACAAATTGTGTCGGTAATTAGAAACAGACATGAACAGAATGAAGAGCATTTGGGAAGAGCTGGAATGGAAATCCCAGGACAGAGTTAGTTAGAGAATGCTTGTTGGCGGCCTATGCTCCACATGGGGTAACAGGCATTAATTGATTGATTGAACAATCAGTATAATTCTTTGTCTAGTTCTTCATACCACTGACTGGATCCAGTCAATGATCAAATTACAACGTAGGCACTAATATAAGTGATTCAACTTGATGGAAACTATGTTGAGATGGAAGATAGATTGAGAGTAGCCGGAGAGGAAGTTTAATTGTAATGTATTTCACTTTTAAATTGTACAGCCTCTGATGACTATTTTTAAATCACCTTTCAATAAACATAGACAATATTGTTCTAATGAATCCATTTCTTACATAAAACATAGTCAACTAATACATGACAGTAAAAGACAAAAGATCAGAGTGTACTTTTATAGTACATATTAGTGAATCTATAATACAAATGTATTGTACTACTACAAATGCATTGTACTACTACTTCTTATCATAGTTAAATCGAAGTACTTTCTTAATAATGATGTACAAAGTGTACATCATTGTATGACAGTTGTTTAAATCAACTTTTAAGTAGAACACAATTTAATCGTAAAGTATCTTTGGAATTGTACTATATTCTATTTAATGTAAAATCCACAAGCATAGAATTAATATTAGTACACAATTCTATCGTTAAATTAACTGTAAATTATATTGGTTCTAACCTGTAAGGTATGGAACCTAATTTATGACCTCTAGATTCATGTCAAAAATACATTTAGCTCAGTTTGTGTTTCTCTCTAGTATGGGGCTTCTCAGCAGTGAGCACCCTAGATTCCGCATAAGGGATTTCCGTTTAGAGAATGCCTAATCCTCTGCATTCAGTGGTAGAATCCCCACTTCCACTAATTTGTGATATAACTAAATTCCAGTCTTCACAAACCACCTCAGTTCACTTATAGTAATCAGCACACTAGTGACTAACTTCAAAATGTACCTGAAACTCCAGTGAGAAGTTGTAACTGATAGAGTTCAGACTTGTCGTGAGTGAGATAGTTATCACCAATGATGATCATTGCGCTATATCACAAAATGATGTAAGTAGAAATTCTATGATAGGATGCCTGTTCAGTTGTACTGAGTGTTAGATGTTCGCCAACCTGGGACGCATGAAACAGCTGTCCAGTGATCATTGGTGTTCCATAGTACCATATCAACATCATCCGTGACAAATTCAATCAACCAACCTCTACAATCCATCTCAATTCAAATAGTCTATGTATTTAAAGAAGAAACAGTTCTTTGAATTCAAACTAATTTGGTTGATCTTTTCCAGATGAATGTACTTTTACATACACACAAATAAATGAGATACCATGTCAGTATAAATCAGTGTGTATTTGTTTATTTTAACTAAATGAAAAATTTTTAAACAATGTAACCATGATTAAATCACTGTGTACAAATAAAATAATTTAAATGTTGTAAAATATTTTCATTTATTCAAACATAATAATGAATACTTACTACTTTTATTCATTTTATTAGTAGTCTACACATGATAAACTTTCTTGCTAAAAAGATCAACAAACAAAATGACTGGATATAATTTAAGTCATTAAAGTTGTTTTAAGATTATTAAATTGATATTTTATGTGAAGTATAGTTATGTACTACTTAATTTTTATATATTTTTGTCTGGATCATAATGATTTGTTGACTATTTGGTTGGTGACCGATTAGTCAACTGATAGATAGTTAATTGTAATCTCTAAAGTCCCATACTAGGATGAGTTAGCTGTTCATTGCTCAATGGTTTCTAATGGTTTCCTACTAACATCAGTATGGACGAATTCAATCGTTTAAAACTTAATACTAATCTCCACATACCACTTCAATTCAACTATAGGCTTTATAAATTCAATTGGAAGTGTCCAATTAAATTTCCTGTAGTGGAAGATTTCCTATCACTTAATTATTGAACTGTAGTTAGATGCATTTTAGCTTTATGGTGTGACATAGGGAGAAGATTGTATTCAGTTAATCATTCTTCATAAAGCAGCTTTGAGATTTTAAAAGTCAATTTAGTTCTTTGAACAGATCAATGTCTTCTTAGACAGACGTTTATAACTGAAATTTATGCAGTATTCAAGTTTTAGTTTGAAACGAAACTGAGAACTCAAAGCCAAATATGTCTTTATGCTGACATGGTAAAAATCTCCATGGACTGACCAAACAATTCTAACATTTTTAACAACTATGGATAAATAATGTGTAATAGTTATCCAATATTCATTGAAGTTGATTTACATAACATTGTATTCGATTACTTTATTCATTATGCTGCATTCATATCTTGGCGTCTAATATAAATAAGTGAAAATGTATTTCATGAAGTCCCATAGATTATCCTACAACAAAATTCTTTAATAGTGTAGAGTTACTTCATGAAACTACCTTCATAACTATCAGTAACAGAATGCAAATCATTCCATAAGAAATTTCTTCATTAATTTCATATTTTATTTGATTGGATATATCACAGATTGATGTTGGCAGGTTACCATTGAAAACCAGGGAGAACTGGACAGCTGTTTCGTTCTAGTGTGGAACTCTTCAGCAGTGAGCACCCACGATTCCGCACCAAGGACATCAGGTTGACGCGAACGCCTAACCATCTGCACCACTGGGTCGGCATCCAATGGTAGAATTCTGACTTCCATCAATTTGTGATATATATTTTATTCAAAGATATCTTACTATAGAACATGATTAGATGATCACATCGAGTAACTTTTCTATTGTTATCTCAAATGGTTCATGCACATTGCTAAGCTCATTACGAAGTGTATTATCAAATTAAGCGTTTTATTGTAGTTGCTTTTTCAAATTTCCTTTTACAAATTTAATGACAAGCATTGGTCTAATACAAGATTAGCTAATTGTTGTCAACCTTAGACATAAGGCACTTCGTCGAAAACAGACTCAATTGACATTTCATCTCACTTTAAAATATTCATTGATAAATAGTTAGTCAGTAACACCAAAACTTTAGAAATTATGGTATCTGCACATTTCATAAGATTATTGCACGTTGTTTACAGCTTTGTTGTCATTAGAAACGACATTGATATGGGTGAATATTGAACTTAAATTCTACCTACTTATCTCTTTGTATGTTATCTATTATTTTAGATTTAGAAAGAAATCTACAACGAGGCAAACGTTTCGATGATCTATGCACATTGTATGCAATCTATGAACCAGATCAAGTTGTAACCCAATGCTGTTGTATTGGTTGTACACGAAAATATTTAGAACAATTTTGCAATCCTAACTAGGCATTCAATAGAAAAATGGATAAATTGAAAAATTCATTTCAAGTAGCTGTACAAAGGAAATAAATATAAAAATAATTTTTAGTCATATGCTCTCTCTGTTCTATAAAAGTTGAAACTATATAAGAAAATTGCGTAGTCGAAAGTTGATTAGCGTAACAACTGTATTTAGGCAACGAAAGACAGCTAAATCCAAGTCGTAATCGAACAAAACTTAAAATAATCCAAAACGACCCGATGTCACATTAGGAAAATATACTCAAAAATAAACATTCAAAAAAATAAAGAAATACCACCATGATAAAGAATATCAGCGTTGAGTGGGGCTGATATATGTCACTGACAAACGACCAGACTTTCTCAGCAACTTTATGCATTAACGGCATTGTACAACGTTCATAGTGTGTCATGTGGTCAATGCGTAATGGATGGTCAATCGCTTCTCACACCCGTACTAACAGATCTTGTGCAAATGCGATGAGATCATCATGGAGCGCTGGACAATTGTTTCGTTCTAGTATGCATTCATCAGTGCTCACCCTTGATTCCGCACAAGGGCCTTGATGTTTACGAACATCCAACCCCCTTTACCACTGGGACGGCATCCAGTGGTAGGATTTCCACTTCCATCTATTTTTGATATAACATACTGCTGAGGAGTCACACACCTAGATGAAACCGATATCTAGTACTTCCTGGTGTTCAGTAGTATCCTACCAACATCATATATTAGTATGGTGTAGGTGGGTGTAAAAAATGTGTAAAATGAAAATAAAATTGTATCTATTAATATCAAATAAATGTCTCACATTAAATTGTCTTGACCGAAATGACATGACATGACACAATCAGACTTGTATTTTGATTGTACTGACTCATTTTGAATTGTCCCATTGCGTATTATTTAATCCTCTGTTGATTCATTTCGGTCATTTATTTATTCTCTGAAGAAGTGACTTACATTAGGCAGTGAAATATCAGAAATTTTAATCTCTGCTCTTTAGAATATTACAAATAAGCATGTAACTAATTTTACTGTGTAGTGACGTTAACCGACTTCGTCACATGTAAAATTTAGAGAAGATTATACGTTCATTGACTTAGTTGCCCGGTAATAAGCAAGATATACGTTTCATCACAGTTACAGGTGAATCGTTTAGTATAAGTTTAAGTAAAAAATCAGGTAATCTATCATTTGCATGTGTGATCTGTATTGGTCAAACCAAAAATGACAACAGAGGTGTATTGAATAAGAAATTTGCCCAAACGTTCTAATTAATCGATCGATAAATCAATGCTTACTAAGTTTCCAACGTAATGCAGCATCGAGAATAAGGATAATATGTAAAGAAACGACTTTTCAAATTCATGTTTACTGTATAACTGGATTTAACCAAACACACTATAGAATACAATTTATTCAAATCACTGAAAAGAAATATTCACACACATTAAAGTAGTGCCAATGATAGAGACATATTCATTCAGAAAATAAAGGGAACATATATAAGAAAGAAAAAAACAAAAAGCAATCTGTTGAAAATGAAAAAGCTAAAAATTTAGTAGAAAAACACACATACAGACATCAAAAGGTAAACCAAAAGAAGAAGGTACAGCATAAATAATGACACCAGTAACAAATCATACATAAAACACGACGCGAAAAAATTCAACAAAAAAAACAATTAAATACAACTCAATGAAATATAATGCAGTGAAATCCAATGCAACAAAAAACTAGCCCACGCACTAATTCACAAGCACACACCACTATACAATGCAAGACAACTACCTACCAACCCACTCAATTTCCATCACTCGCACCTCATCCATCTGTTAGTGGGATGAGGTCCGACACAGTGAATATCAATCAATTCATATGCATTGCGCTTACAGCATTATCCGCCTCATCGAAATTCATCATCATTACATCGATGGTGAAATATGCACTGACAATGAAAATTGGAAGACACTTTGTGTTGTCGAATAACCAGCTGACAACTGTCTTCCTGGTGATTGGTCGTTGTTCTCAGGATACTATACCATTACAGATGATCTCATCATATTTGCACAAGGTCTGTTAGTACGGGTGTGAGAAGCGATTTAGCATGGATTACGCATTGACCACATGACACACTGTGAACGTTGTACAATGCCGTTAATGCATAAAGTTGCTGAGAAAGTCTGGTCGTTTGTCAGTGACATATATCAGCCTCACTCACCGCTGACGTTTTTGATCATGGAGATCGCTTGCCGCAACCCTCCATTTGTGCTGGTGAGTGTTTGTGTGTGTGTAAGAGTGTGTGGAGTGCGACTGCATGTGCGTGAATTATGTTGTGTGTGAGTGGGTGATGTTGACATGATCGAAGTTTAGTCACGAAGTGATGCACAGTGTCGTTGATCATTTCAAAATCACCCAGTTATCAAGGCCTCGCCGAGACTCGAACTCGGGTCGCTGGATTCAGAGTCCAGAGTGCTAACCGCTACACCACGAGGCCACATCTGTCATAAGGCTGCATACAAAACACTACACATTCACATCATGCATGCATGCATACACACACACACACATATATATATATATAAGTACATGCAACACTCCAACCAACACATTCTCATCTCAACATCAATTATACGTCACTCGCCTCTTCGTTTAAACCTGTACGTGCACGCTACACAAGTGAATCAATCTCTCGCTGCATTACACATTGGACTCTTGTAGCATCGGTATGGTGGTAGGTTGACTGTTCAGTTGACTGCAATTCTTTGCGGTGTTGGTTGTGTGCACGCCTTTTGTAAATGTTTACAGAAAATATGGCTAGTGTAGAAGTGGTCACAGAATATATGTGGTGCATATATTGTCACATGAACTTACACGACATTGAAAATAGCTGTACTCAGTGTAGAAATGTGACGAGAATATGTGCATGTTAATTGAATGATAGGATAAGCTTGACTGAGTGTTGATAAGTTTAAGCAACTGGAGTGTCTACTGTATTGATGAGCGTGAGTGTGTATGTTTGTGTGTGATATCGGGTATGCGATAGGACTGTGTTCTGTCGACAACGCCTGTAGTGGTCTGTTAGTGAATGTGACCGGTGAGGCCGGCGAGTAGATGAGTGTACTCATGCAATGAGTGTGGGTGGTATGAGGTGTACGGTGGTTTGCATAGAGTTGACGTACATGGTGAGTAGAAATTTCAAAACCACCCATGTGGTAAGGCCTCGCCGAGACTCGAACTCGGGTCGCTGGATTCAAAGTCCAGAGTGATAACCGCTACACCACGAGGCCTCAGTCATGACAACGCTACACACAAAACATCGCATCATACACACAACTATTCTGCACAATACTTCCCACTACTTTATCAACATCACCTAAACTTCGATTTACTCGCCATCTTCAAATTATATTTCACACTCACCATCACCGACAACAACTCTTACACGCTACACGACTCCACACAACTCAACACAACAACACAATCCAATCCAATCCAATGCAATCCAATTCAATCCAACCAATTTACTAGCCCACTCTCTCCTTCACAAGCACACACCACTATACAATGCAAGACAACTACCTACCAACCCACTCAATTTCCATCACTCGCACCTCATCCATCTGTTAGTGGGATGAGGTCCGACACAGTGAATGTCAATCAATTCATATGCATTGCGCTTACAGCATTATCCGCCTCATCGAAATTCATCATCATTACATCGATGGTGAAATATGCACTGACAATGAAAATTGGAAGACACTTTGTGTGTCGAATAACCAGCTGACAACTGTCTTCCTGGTGATTGGTCGTTGTTCTCAGGATACTATACCATTACAGATGATCTCATCATATTTGCACAAGGTCTGTTAGTACGGGTGTGAGAAGCGATTTAGCATGGATTACGCATTGACCACATGACACACTGTGAACGTTGTACAATGCCGTTAATGCATAAAGTTGCTGGGAAAGTCTGGTCGTTTGTCAGTGACATATATCAGCCTCACTCACCGCTGACGTTTTGATCATGGAGATCGCTTGCCGCACCCTCCATTTGTGCTGGTGAGTGTTGGTGTGTGTGTGTGTGTGTGTGTGTGTGTAAGAGTGTGTGGAGTGCGACTGCATGTGCGTGAATTATGTTGTGTGTGAGTGGGTGATGTTGACATGATCGAAGTTTAGTCACGAAGTGATGCACAGTGTCGTTGATCATTTCAAAAATCACCCAGTTATCAAGGCCTCGCCGAGACTCGAACTCGGGTCGCTGGATTCAGAGTCCAGAGTGCTAACCGCTACACCACGAGGCCACATCTGTCATACGGCTGCATACAAAACACTACACATTCACATCATGCATGCATGCATACACACACACACACATATATATATAAGTACATGCAACACTCCAACCAACACATTCTCATCTCAACATCAATTATACGTCACTCGCCTCTTCGTTTAAACCTGTACGTGCACGCTACACAAGTGAATCAATCTCTCGCTGCATTACACATTGGACTCTTGTAGCATCGGTATGGTGGTAGGTTGACTGTTCAGTTGACTGCAATTCTTTGCGGTGTTGGTTGTGTGCACGCCTTTTGTAAATGTTTACAGAAAATATGGCTAGTGTAGAAGTGGTCACAGAATATATGTGGTGCATATATTGTCACATGAACTTACACGACATTGAAAATAGCTGTACTCAGTGTAGAAATGTGACGAGAATATGTGCATGTTAATTGAATGATAGGATAAGCTTGACTGAGTGTTGATAAGTTTAAGCAACTGGAGTGTCTACTGTATTGATGAGCGTGAGTGTGTATGTTTGTGTGTGATATCGGGTATGCGATAGGACTGTGTTCTGTCGACAACGCCTGTAGTGGTCTGTTAGTGAATGTGACCGGTGAGGCCGGCGAGTAGATGAGTGTACTCATGCAATGAGTGTGGGTGGTATGAGGTGTACGGTGGTTTGCATAGAGTTGACGTACATGGTGAGTAGAAATTTCAAAACCACCCATGTGGTAAGGCCTCGCCGAGACTCGAACTCGGGTCGCTGGATTCAAAGTCCAGAGTGATAACCGCTACACCACGAGGCCTCAGTCATGACAACGCTACACACAAAACATCGCATCATACACACAACTATTCTGCACAATACTTCCCACTACTTTATCAACATCACCTAAACTTCGATTTACTCGCCATCTTCAAATTATATTTCACACTCACCATCACCGACAACAACTCTTACACGCTACACGACTCCACACAACTCAACACAACAACACAATCCAATCCAATCCAATGCAATCCAATGCAATCCAACCAATTCACTAGCCCACTCTCTCCTTCACAAGCACACACCACTATACAATGCAAGACAACTACCTACCAACCCACTCAATTTCCATCACTCGCACCTCATCCATCTGTTAGTGGGATGAGGTCCGACACAGTGAATGTCAATCAATTCATATGCATTGCGCTTACAGCATTATCCGCCTCATCGAAATTCATCATCATTACATCGATGGTGAAATATGCACTGACAATGAAAATTGGAAGACACTTTGTGTTGTCGAATAACCAGCTGACAACTGTCTTCCTGGTGATTGGTCGTTGTTCTCAGGATACTATACCATTACAGATGATCTCATCATATTTGCACAAGGTCTGTTAGTACGGGTGTGAGAAGCGATTTAGCATGGATTACGCATTGACCACATGACACACTGTGAACGTTGTACAATGCCGTTAATGCATAAAGTTGCTGAGAAAGTCTGGTCGTTTGTCAGTGACATATATCAGCCTCACTCACCGCTGACGTTTTTGATCATGGAGATCGCTTGCCGCAACCCTCCATTTGTGCTGGTGAGTGTTTGTGTGTGTGTGTGTGTGTGTGTGTAAGAGTGTGTGGAGTGCGACTGCATGTGCGTGAATTATGTTGTGTGTGAGTGGGTGATGTTGACATGATCGAAGTTTAGTCACGAAGTGATGCACAGTGTCGTTGATCATTTCAAAATCACCCAGTTATCAAGGCCTCGCCGAGACTCGAACTCGGGTCGCTGGATTCAGAGTCCAGAGTGCTAACCGCTACACCACGAGGCCACATCTGTCATACGGCTGCATACAAAACACTACACATTCACATCATGCATGCATGCATACACACACACACACATATATATATAAGTACATGCAACACTCCAACCAACACATTCTCATCTCAACATCAATTATACGTCACTCGCCTCTTCGTTTAAACCTGTACGTGCACGCTACACAAGTGAATCAATCTCTCGCTGCATTACACATTGGACTCTTGTAGCATCGGTATGGTGGTAGGTTGACTGTTCAGTTGACTGCAATTCTTTGCGGTGTTGGTTGTGTGCACGCCTTTTGTAAATGTTTACAGAAAATATGGCTAGTGTAGAAGTGGTCACAGAATATATGTGGTGCATATATTGTCACATGAACTTACACGACATTGAAAATAGCTGTACTCAGTGTAGAAATGTGACGAGAATATGTGCATGTTAATTGAATGATAGGATAAGCTTGACTGAGTGTTGATAAGTTTAAGCAACTGGAGTGTCTACTGTATTGATGAGCGTGAGTGTGTATGTTTGTGTGTGATATCGGGTATGCGATAGGACTGTGTTCTGTCGACAACGCCTGTAGTGGTCTGTTAGTGAATGTGACCGGTGAGGCCGGCGAGTAGATGAGTGTACTCATGCAATGAGTGTGGGTGGTATGAGGTGTACGGTGGTTTGCATAGAGTTGACGTACATGGTGAGTAGAAATTTCAAAACCACCCATGTGGTAAGGCCTCGCCGAGACTCGAACTCGGGTCGCTGGATTCAAAGTCCAGAGTGATAACCGCTACACCACGAGGCCTCAGTCATGACAACGCTACACACAAAACATCGCATCATACACACAACTATTCTGCACAATACTTCCCACTACTTTATCAACATCACCTAAACTTCGATTTACTCGCCATCTTCAAATTATATTTCACACTCACCATCACCGACAACAACTCTTACACGCTACACGACTCCACACAACTCAACACAACAACACAATCCAATCCAATCCAATGCAATCCAATGCAATCCAACCAATTCACTAGCCCACTCTCTCCTTCACAAGCACACACCACTATACAATGCAAGACAACTACCTACCAACCCACTCAATTTCCATCACTCGCACCTCATCCATCTGTTAGTGGGATGAGGTCCGACACAGTGAATGTCAATCAATTCATATGCATTGCGCTTACAGCATTATCCGCCTCATCGAAATTCATCATCATTACATCGATGGTGAAATATGCACTGACAATGAAAATTGGAAGACACTTTGTGTTGTCGAATAACCAGCTGACAACTGTCTTCCTGGTGATTGGTCGTTGTTCTCAGGATACTATACCATTACAGATGATCTCATCATATTTGCACAAGGTCTGTTAGTACGGGTGTGAGAAGCGATTTAGCATGGATTACGCATTGACCACATGACACACTGTGAACGTTGTACAATGCCGTTAATGCATAAAGTTGCTGAGAAAGTCTGGTCGTTTGTCAGTGACATATATCAGCCTCACTCACCGCTGACGTTTTTGATCATGGAGATCGCTTGCCGCAACCCTCCATTTGTGCTGGTGAGTGTTTGTGTGTGTGTGTGTGTGTGTGTGTGTGTAAGAGTGTGTGGAGTGCGACTGCATGTGCGTGAATTATGTTGTGTGTGAGTGGGTGATGTTGACATGATCGAAGTTTAGTCACGAAGTGATGCACAGTGTCGTTGATCATTTCAAAATCACCCAGTTATCAAGGCCTCGCCGAGACTCGAACTCGGGTCGCTGGATTCAGAGTCCAGAGTGCTAACCGCTACACCACGAGGCCACATCTGTCATACGGCTGCATACAAAACACTACACATTCACATCATGCATGCATGCATACACACACACACACATATATATATAAGTACATGCAACACTCCAACCAACACATTCTCATCTCAACATCAATTATACGTCACTCGCCTCTTCGTTTAAACCTGTACGTGCACGCTACACAAGTGAATCAATCTCTCGCTGCATTACACATTGGACTCTTGTAGCATCGGTATGGTGGTAGGTTGACTGTTCAGTTGACTGCAATTCTTTGCGGTGTTGGTTGTGTGCACGCCTTTTGTAAATGTTTACAGAAAATATGGCTAGTGTAGAAGTGGTCACAGAATATATGTGGTGCATATATTGTCACATGAACTTACACGACATTGAAAATAGCTGTACTCAGTGTAGAAATGTGACGAGAATATGTGCATGTTAATTGAATGATAGGATAAGCTTGACTGAGTGTTGATAAGTTTAAGCAACTGGAGTGTCTACTGTATTGATGAGCGTGAGTGTGTATGTTTGTGTGTGATATCGGGTATGCGATAGGACTGTGTTCTGTCGACAACGCCTGTAGTGGTCTGTTAGTGAATGTGACCGGTGAGGCCGGCGAGTAGATGAGTGTACTCATGCAATGAGTGTGGGTGGTATGAGGTGTACGGTGGTTTGCATAGAGTTGACGTACATGGTGAGTAGAAATTTCAAAACCACCCATGTGGTAAGGCCTCGCCGAGACTCGAACTCGGGTCGCTGGATTCAAAGTCCAGAGTGATAACCGCTACACCACGAGGCCTCAGTCATGACAACGCTACACACAAAACATCGCATCATACACACAACTATTCTGCACAATACTTCCCACTACTTTATCAACATCACCTAAACTTCGATTTACTCGCCATCTTCAAATTATATTTCACACTCACCATCACCGACAACAACTCTTACACGCTACACGACTCCACACAACTCAACACAACAACACAATCCAATCCAATCCAATCCAATCCAATCCAATCCAATCCAATCCAATCCAATCCAATCCAATCCAATCCAATCCAATCCAATCCAATCCAATCCAATCCAATCCAATCCAATCCAATCCAATCCAATCCAATCCAATCCAATCCAATCCAATCCAATCCAATCCAATCCAATCCAATCCAATCCAATCCAATCCAATCCAATCCAATCCAATCCAATCCAATCCAATCCAATCCAATCCAATCCAATCCAATCCAATCCAATCCAATCCAATCCAATCCAATCCAATCCAATCCAATCCAATCCAATCCAATCCAATCCAATCCAATCCAATCCAATCCAATCCAATCCAATCCAATCCAATCCAATCCAATCCAATCCAATCCAATCCAATCCAATCCAATCCAATCCAATCCAATCCAATCCAATCCAATCCAATCCAATCCAATCCAATCCAATCCAATCCAATCCAATCCAATCCAATCCAATCCAATCCAATCCAATCCAATCCAATCCAATCCAATCCAATCCAATCCAATCCAATCCAATCCAATCCAATCCAATCCAATCCAATCCAATCCAATCCAATCCAATCCAATCCAATCCAATCCAATCCAATCCAATCCAATCCAATCCAATCCAATCCAATCCAATCCAATCCAATCCAATCCAATCCAATCCAATCCAATCCAATCCAATCCAATCCAATCCAATCCAATCCAATCCAATCCAATCCAATCCAATCCAATCCAATCCAATCCAATCCAATCCAATCCAATCCAATCCAATCCAATCCAATCCAATCCAATCCAATCCAATCCAATCCAATCCAATCCAATCCAATCCAATCCAATCCAATCCAATCCAATCCAATCCAATCCAATCCAATCCAATCCAATCCAATCCAATCCAATCCAATCCAATCCAATCCAATCCAATCCAATCCAATCCAATCCAATCCAATCCAATCCAATCCAATCCAATCCAATCCAATCCAATCCAATCCAATCCAATCCAATCCAATCCAATCCAATCCAATCCAATCCAATCCAATCCAATCCAATCCAATCCAATCCAATCCAATCCAATCCAATCCAATCCAATCCAATCCAATCCAATCCAATCCAATCCAATCCAATCCAATCCAATCCAATCCAATCCAATCCAATCCAATCCAATCCAATCCAATCCAATCCAATCCAATCCATATGCATTGCGCTTACAGCATTATCCGCCTCATCGAAATTCATCATCATTACATCGATGGTGAAATATGCACTGACAATGAAAATTGGAAGACACTTTGTGTTGTCGAATAACCAGCTGACAACTGTCTTCCTGGTGATTGGTCGTTGTTCTCAGGATACTATACCATTACAGATGATCTCATCATATTTGCACAAGGTCTGTTAGTACGGGTGTGAGAAGCGATTTAGCATGGATTACGCATTGACCACATGACACACTGTGAACGTTGTACAATGCCGTTAATGCATAAAGTTGCTGAGAAAGTCTGGTCGTTTGTCAGTGACATATATCAGCCTCACTCACCGCTGACGTTTTTGATCATGGAGATCGCTTGCCGCAACCCTCCATTTGTGCTGGTGAGTGTTTGTGTGTGTGTGTAAGAGTGTGTGGAGTGCGACTGCATGTGCGTGAATTATGTTGTGTGTGAGTGGGTGATGTTGACATGATCGAAGTTTAGTCACGAAGTGATGCACAGTGTCGTTGATCATTTCAAAATCACCCAGTTATCAAGGCCTCGCCGAGACTCGAACTCGGGTCGCTGGATTCAGAGTCCAAAGTGCTAACCGCTACACCACGAGGCCACATCTGTCATACGGCTGCATACAAAACACTACACATTCACATCATGCATGCATGCATACACACACACACATATATATATAAGTACATGCAACACTCCAACCAACACATTCTCATCTCAACATCAATTATACGTCACTCGCCTCTTCGTTTAAACCTGTACGTGCACGCTACACAAGTGAATCAATCTCTCGCTGCATTACACATTGGACTCTTGTAGCATCGGTATGGTGGTAGGTTGACTGTTCAGTTGACTGCAATTCTTTGCGGTGTTGGTTGTGTGCACGCCTTTTGTAAATGTTTACAGAAAATATGGCTAGTGTAGAAGTGGTCACAGAATATATGTGGTGCATATATTGTCACATGAACTTACACGACATTGAAAATAGCTGTACTCAGTGTAGAAATGTGACGAGAATATGTGCATGTTAATTGAATGATAGGATAAGCTTGACTGAGTGTTGATAAGTTTAAGCAACTGGAGTGTCTACTGTATTGATGAGCGTGAGTGTGTATGTTTGTGTGTGATATCGGGTATGCGATAGGACTGTGTTCTGTCGACAACGCCTGTAGTGGTCTGTTAGTGAATGTGACCGGTGAGGCCGGCGAGTAGATGAGTGTACTCATGCAATGAGTGTGGGTGGTATGAGGTGTACGGTGGTTTGCATAGAGTTGACGTACATGGTGAGTAGAAATTTCAAAACCACCCATGTGGTAAGGCCTCGCCGAGACTCGAACTCGGGTCGCTGGATTCAGAGTCCAGAGTGCTAACCGCTACACCACGAGGCCACATCTGTCATACGGCTGCATACAAAACACTACACATTCACATCATGCATGCATGCATACACACACACACACATATATATATAAGTACATGCAACACTCCAACCAACACATTCTCATCTCAACATCAATTATACGTCACTCGCCTCTTCGTTTAAACCTGTACGTGCACGCTACACAAGTGAATCAATCTCTCGCTGCATTACACATTGGACTCTTGTAGCATCGGTATGGTGGTAGGTTGACTGTTCAGTTGACTGCAATTCTTTGCGGTGTTGGTTGTGTGCACGCCTTTTGTAAATGTTTACAGAAAATATGGCTAGTGTAGAAGTGGTCACAGAATATATGTGGTGCATATATTGTCACATGAACTTACACGACATTGAAAATAGCTGTACTCAGTGTAGAAATGTGACGAGAATATGTGCATGTTAATTGAATGATAGGATAAGCTTGACTGAGTGTTGATAAGTTTAAGCAACTGGAGTGTCTACTGTATTGATGAGCGTGAGTGTGTATGTTTGTGTGTGATATCGGGTATGCGATAGGACTGTGTTCTGTCGACAACGCCTGTAGTGGTCTGTTAGTGAATGTGACCGGTGAGGCCGGCGAGTAGATGAGTGTACTCATGCAATGAGTGTGGGTGGTATGAGGTGTACGGTGGTTTGCATAGAGTTGACGTACATGGTGAGTAGAAATTTCAAAACCACCCATGTGGTAAGGCCTCGCCGAGACTCGAACTCGGGTCGCTGGATTCAAAGTCCAGAGTGATAACCGCTACACCACGAGGCCTCAGTCATGACAACGCTACACACAAAACATCGCATCATACACACAACTATTCTGCACAATACTTCCCACTACTTTATCAACATCACCTAAACTTCGATTTACTCGCCATCTTCAAATTATATTTCACACTCACCATCACCGACAACAACTCTTACACGCTACACGACTCCACACAACTCAACACAACAACACAATCCAATCCAATCCAATGCAATCCAATGCAATCCAACCAATTCACTAGCCCACTCTCTCCTTCACAAGCACACACCACTATACAATGCAAGACAACTACCTACCAACCCACTCAATTTCCATCACTCGCACCTCATCCATCTGTTAGTGGGATGAGGTCCGACACAGTGAATGTCAATCAATTCATATGCATTGCGCTTACAGCATTATCCGCCTCATCGAAATTCATCATCATTACATCGATGGTGAAATATGCACTGACAATGAAAATTGGAAGACACTTTGTGTTGTCGAATAACCAGCTGACAACTGTCTTCCTGGTGATTGGTCGTTGTTCTCAGGATACTATACCATTACAGATGATCTCATCATATTTGCACAAGGTCTGTTAGTACGGGTGTGAGAAGCGATTTAGCATGGATTACGCATTGACCACATGACACACTGTGAACGTTGTACAATGCCGTTAATGCATAAAGTTGCTGAGAAAGTCTGGTCGTTTGTCAGTGACATATATCAGCCTCACTCACCGCTGACGTTTTTGATCATGGAGATCGCTTGCCGCAACCCTCCATTTGTGCTGGTGAGTGTTTGTGTGTGTGTGTGTGTGTGTGTGTGTGTAAGAGTGTGTGGAGTGCGACTGCATGTGCGTGAATTATGTTGTGTGTGAGTGGGTGATGTTGACATGATCGAAGTTTAGTCACGAAGTGATGCACAGTGTCGTTGATCATTTCAAAATCACCCAGTTATCAAGGCCTCGCCGAGACTCGAACTCGGGTCGCTGGATTCAGAGTCCAGAGTGCTAACCGCTACACCACGAGGCCACATCTGTCATACGGCTGCATACAAAACACTACACATTCACATCATGCATGCATGCATACACACACACACACATATATATATAAGTACATGCAACACTCCAACCAACACATTCTCATCTCAACATCAATTATACGTCACTCGCCTCTTCGTTTAAACCTGTACGTGCACGCTACACAAGTGAATCAATCTCTCGCTGCATTACACATTGGACTCTTGTAGCATCGGTATGGTGGTAGGTTGACTGTTCAGTTGACTGCAATTCTTTGCGGTGTTGGTTGTGTGCACGCCTTTTGTAAATGTTTACAGAAAATATGGCTAGTGTAGAAGTGGTCACAGAATATATGTGGTGCATATATTGTCACATGAACTTACACGACATTGAAAATAGCTGTACTCAGTGTAGAAATGTGACGAGAATATGTGCATGTTAATTGAATGATAGGATAAGCTTGACTGAGTGTTGATAAGTTTAAGCAACTGGAGTGTCTACTGTATTGATGAGCGTGAGTGTGTATGTTTGTGTGTGATATCGGGTATGCGATAGGACTGTGTTCTGTCGACAACGCCTGTAGTGGTCTGTTAGTGAATGTGACCGGTGAGGCCGGCGAGTAGATGAGTGTACTCATGCAATGAGTGTGGGTGGTATGAGGTGTACGGTGGTTTGCATAGAGTTGACGTACATGGTGAGTAGAAATTTCAAAACCACCCATGTGGTAAGGCCTCGCCGAGACTCGAACTCGGGTCGCTGGATTCAAAGTCCAGAGTGATAACCGCTACACCACGAGGCCTCAAGTCATGACAACGCTACACACAAAACATCGCATCATAACAAACTATTCTGCACAAACTTCCCACTACGTTATCACATCACTCAACTCGATTTACTCGCCATCTCAAATTATATTTCCACACTCACCATCACAACAACACAATCCAATCCTAATCCAATGCAATCCAATTCAATCCAACCCACATTTACTAGCCCACTCTCTCCTTCACAAGCAACACCACTATACAATGCAAGACAACTACCTACCAACCTCCACTCAATTTCCATCACTCGCACCTCATCCATCTGTTAGGGGATGAGGTCCGACACGGAATGTCAATCAATTCATATGCATTGCGCTCTACAGCATTATCCGCCTCATCGAAATTCATCATCATTACATCGATGGTGAACTATGCACTGACAATGAAAATTGGAGACACTTTGTGTTGTCGACTAACAGCTGACAACTGTCTTCCTGGTGATGGTCGTTGTTCTCAGGATACTATACCATTACAGAGATCTCATCATATTTGACAAGGTCTGTTAGTACGGGTGTGAGAAGAGATTTAGCATGGATTACGCATTGACCACATGACACACTGTGAACGTTGTACAATGCCGTTAATGCATAAAGTTGCTGAGAAAGTCTGGTCGTTTGTCAGTGACATATTCAAGCCTCACTCACCGGAAGTTTTGATCATGGAGATCGCTTGCCGCAACCCTCCATTTGTGCTGGTGGTGTTTGTGTGTGGTGTGTGTGTGTGGTGGTGGTAAGGGTGTGGATAGTGCGACTGCCTGCATGTGCGTGAATTAGTTGTGTGTGAGTGGGTGATGTTGACATGATCGAAGTTTAGGTCACGAAGTGATGCACAGTGTCGTTGATCATTTCAAAATCACCCAGTTATCAAGGCCTCGCCGAGACTCGAACTCGGGTCGCTGGATTCAGAGTCCAGAGTGCTAACCGCTACACCACGAGGGCCCACATCTGTCTACGGCTGCATACAAAACACTACACATTCACATCATGCATGCATGCATACACACACACACACATATATATATAAGTACATGCAACACTCCAACCAACACATTCTCATCTCAACATCAATTATACGTCACTCGCCTCTTCGTTTAAACCTGTACGTGCACGCTACACAAGTGAATCAATCTCTCGCTGCATTACACATTGGACTCTTGTAGCATCGGTGTGGTGGTAGGTTGACTGTTCAGTTGACTGCAATTCTTTGCGGTGTTGGTTGTGTGCACGCCTTTTGTAATGTTTACAGAAAATATGGCTAGTGTAGAAGTGGTCACAGAATATATGTGGTGCATATATTGTCACATGAACTTACACGACATTGAAAATAGCTGTACTCAGTGTAGAAATGTGACGAGAATATGTGCATGTTAATTGAATGATAGGATAAGCTTGACTGAGTGTTGATAAGTTTAAGCAACTGGAGTGTCTACTGTATTGATGAGCGTGAGTGTGTATGTTTGTGTGTGATATCGGGTATGCGATAGGACTGTGTTCTGTCGACAACGCCTGTAGTGGTCTGTTAGTGAATGTGACCGGTGAGGCCGGCGAGTAGATGAGTGTACTCATGCAATGAGTGTGGGTGGTATGAGGTGTACGGTGGTTTGCATAGAGTTGACGTACATGGTGAGTAGAATTTCAAAACCACCCATGTGGTAAGGCCTCGCCGAGACTCGAACTCGGGTTCGCTGGATTCAAAGTCCAGAGTGATAACCGCTACACCACGAGGCCTCAGTCATGACAACGCTACACACAAAACATCGCATCATACACACAACTATTCTGCACAATACTTCCCACTACTTTATCAACATCACCTAAACTTCGATTTACTCGCCATCTTCAAATTATATTTCACACTCACCATCACCGACAACAACTCTTACACGCTACACGACTCCACACAACTCAACACAACAACACAATCCAATCCAATCCAATCCAATCCAATCCAATCCAATCCAATCCAATCCAATCCAATCCAATCCAATCCAATCCAATCCAATCCAATCCAATCCAATCCAATCCAATCCAATCCAATCCAATCCAATCCAATCCAATCCAATCCAATCCAATCCAATCCAATCCAATCCAATCCAATCCAATCCAATCCAATCCAATCCAATCCAATCCAATCCAATCCAATCCAATCCAATCCAATCCAATCCAATCCAATCCAATCCAATCCAATCCAATCCAATCCAATCCAATCCAATCCAATCCAATCCAATCCAATCCAATCCAATCCAATCCAATCCAATCCAATCCAATCCAATCCAATCCAATCCAATCCAATCCAATCCAATCCAATCCAATCCAATCCAATCCAATCCAATCCAATCCAATCCAATCCAATCCAATCCAATCCAATCCAATCCAATCCAATCCAATCCAATCCAATCCAATCCAATCCAATCCAATCCAATCCAATCCAATCCAATCCAATCCAATCCAATCCAATCCAATCCAATCCAATCCAATCCAATCCAATCCAATCCAATCCAATCCAATCCAATCCAATCCAATCCAATCCAATCCAATCCAATCCAATCCAATCCAATCCAATCCAATCCAATCCAATCCAATCCAATCCAATCCAATCCAATCCAATCCAATCCAATCCAATCCAATCCAATCCAATCCAATCCAATCCAATCCAATCCAATCCAATCCAATCCAATCCAATCCAATCCAATCCAATCCAATCCAATCCAATCCAATCCAATCCAATCCAATCCAATCCAATCCAATCCAATCCAATCCAATCCAATCCAATCCAATCCAATCCAATCCAATCCAATCCAATCCAATCCAATCCAATCCAATCCAATCCAATCCAATCCAATCCAATCCAATCCAATCCAATCCAATCCAATCCAATCCAATCCAATCCAATCCAATCCAATCCAATCCAATCCAATCCAATCCAATCCAATCCAATCCAATCCAATCCAATCCAATCCAATCCAATCCAATCCAATCCAATCCAATCCAATCCAATCCAATCCAATCCAATCCAATCCAATCCAATCCAATCCAATCCAATCCAATCCAATCCAATCCAATCCAATCCAATCCAATCCAATCCAATCCAATCCAATCCAATCCAATCCAATCCAATCCAATCCAATCCAATCCAATCCAATCCAATCCAATCCAATCCAATCCAATCCAATCCAATCCAATCCAATCCAATCCAATCCAATCCAATCCAATCCAATCCAATCCAATCCAATCCAATCCAATCCAATCCAATCCAATCCAATCCAATCCAATCCAATCCAATCCAATCCAATCCAATCCAATCCAATCCAATCCAATCCAATCCAATCCAATCCAATCCAATCCAATCCAATCCAATCCAATCCAATCCAATCCAATCCAATCCAATCCAATCCAATCCAATCCAATCCAATCCAATCCAATCCAATCCAATCCAATCCAATCCAATCCAATCCAATCCAATCCAATCCAATCCAATCCAATCCAATCCAATCCAATCCAATCCAATCCAATCCAATCCAATCCAATCCAATCCAATCCAATCCAATCCAATCCAATCCAATCCAATCCAATCCAATCCAATCCAATCCAATCCAATCCAATCCAATCCAATCCAATCCAATCCAATCCAATCCAATCCAATCCAATCCAATCCAATCCAATCCAATCCAATCCAATCCAATCCAATCCAATCCAATCCAATCCAATCCAATCCAATCCAATCCAATCCAATCCAACCAATTTACTAGCCCACTCTCTCCTTCACAAGCACACACCACTATACAATGCAAGACAACTACCTACCAACCCACTCAATTTCCATCACTCGCACCTCATCCATCTGTTAGTGGGATGAGGTCCGACACAGTGAATGTCAATCAATTCATATGCATTGCGCTTACAGCATTATCCGCCTCATCGAAATTCATCATCATTACATCGATGGTGAAATATGCACTGACAATGAAAATTGGAAGACACTTTGTGTTGTCGAATAACCAGCTGACAACTGTCTTCCTGGTGATTGGTCGTTGTTCTCAGGATACTATACCATTACAGATGATCTCATCATATTTGCACAAGGTCTGTTAGTACGGGTGTGAGAAGCGATTTAGCATGGATTACGCATTGACCACATGACACACTGTGAACGTTGTACAATGCCGTTAATGCATAAAGTTGCTGAGAAAGTCTGGTCGTTTGTCAGTGACATATATCAGCCTCACTCACCGCTGACGTTTTTGATCATGGAGATCGCTTGCCGCAACCCTCCATTTGTGCTGGTGAGTGTTTGTGTGTGTGTGTAAGAGTGTGTGGAGTGCGACTGCATGTGCGTGAATTATGTTGTGTGTGAGTGGGTGATGTTGACATGATCGAAGTTTAGTCACGAAGTGATGCACAGTGTCGTTGATCATTTCAAAATCACCCAGTTATCAAGGCCTCGCCGAGACTCGAACTCGGGTCGCTGGATTCAGAGTCCAGAGTGCTAACCGCTACACCACGAGGCCTCAGTCATGACAACGCTACACACAAAACATCGCATCATACACACAACTATTCTGCACAATACTTCCCACTACTTTATCAACATCACCTAAACTTCGATTTACTCGCCATCTTCAAATTATATTTCACACTCACCATCACCGACAACAACTCTTACACGCTACACGACTCCACACAACTCAACACAACAACACAATCCAATCCAATGCAATCCAATTCAATCCAACCAATTTACTAGCCCACTCTCTCCTTCACAAGCACACACCACTATACAATGCAAGACAACTACCTACCAACCCACTCAATTTCCATCACTCGCACCTCATCCATCTGTTAGTGGGATGAGGTCCGACACAGTGAATGTCAATCAATTCATATGCATTGCGCTTACAGCATTATCCGCCTCATCGAAATTCATCATCATTACATCGATGGTGAAATATGCACTGACAATGAAAATTGGAAGACACTTTGTGTTGTCGAATAACCAGCTGACAACTGTCTTCCTGGTGATTGGTCGTTGTTCTCAGGATACTATACCATTACAGATGATCTCATCATATTTGCACAAGGTCTGTTAGTACGGGTGTGAGAAGCGATTTAGCATGGATTACGCATTGACCACATGACACACTGTGAACGTTGTACAATGCCGTTAATGCATAAAGTTGCTGAGAAAGTCTGGTCGTTTGTCAGTGACATATATCAGCCTCACTCACCGCTGACGTTTTTGATCATGGAGATCGCTTGCCGCAACCCTCCATTTGTGCTGGTGAGTGTTTGTGTGTGTGTGTAAGAGTGTGTGGAGTGCGACTGCATGTGCGTGAATTATGTTGTGTGTGAGTGGGTGATGTTGACATGATCGAAGTTTAGTCACGAAGTGATGCACAGTGTCGTTGATCATTTCAAAATCACCCAGTTATCAAGGCCTCGCCGAGACTCGAACTCGGGTCGCTGGATTCAAAGTCCAGAGTGATAACCGCTACACCACGAGGCCTCAGTCATGACAACGCTACACACAAAACATCGCATCATACACACAACTATTCTGCACAATACTTCCCACTACTTTATCAACATCACCTAAACTTCGATTTACTCGCCATCTTCAAATTATATTTCACACTCACCATCACCGACAACAACTCTTACACGCTACACGACTCCACACAACTCAACACAACAACACAATCCAATCCAATCCAATCCAATCCAATCCAATCCAATCCAATCCAATCCAATCCAATCCAATCCAATCCAATCCAATCCAATCCAATGCAATCCAATTCAATCCAACCAATTTACTAGCCCACTCTCTCCTTCACAAGCACACACCACTATACAATGCAAGACAACTACCTACCAACCCACTCAATTTCCATCACTCGCACCTCATCCATCTGTTAGTGGGATGAGGTCCGACACAGTGAATGTCAATCAATTCATATGCATTGCGCTTACAGCATTATCCGCCTCATCGAAATTCATCATCATTACATCGATGGTGAAATATGCACTGACAATGAAAATTGGAAGACACTTTGTGTTGTCGAATAACCAGCTGACAACTGTCTTCCTGGTGATTGGTCGTTGTTCTCAGGATACTATACCATTACAGATGATCTCATCATATTTGCACAAGGTCTGTTAGTACGGGTGTGAGAAGCGATTTAGCATGGATTACGCATTGACCACATGACACACTGTGAACGTTGTACAATGCCGTTAATGCATAAAGTTGCTGAGAAAGTCTGGTCGTTTGTCAGTGACATATATCAGCCTCACTCACCGCTGACGTTTTTGATCATGGAGATCGCTTGCCGCAACCCTCCATTTGTGCTGGTGAGTGTTTGTGTGTGTGTGTAAGAGTGTGTGGAGTGCGACTGCATGTGCGTGAATTATGTTGTGTGTGAGTGGGTGATGTTGACATGATCGAAGTTTAGTCACGAAGTGATGCACAGTGTCGTTGATCATTTCAAAATCACCCAGTTATCAAGGCCTCGCCGAGACTCGAACTCGGGTCGCTGGATTCAAAGTCCAGAGTGATAACCGCTACACCACGAGGCCACATCTGTCATACGGCTGCATACAAAACACTACACATTCACATCATGCATGCATGCATACACACACACACATATATATATAAGTACATGCAACACTCCAACCAACACATTCTCATCTCAACATCAATTATACGTCACTCGCCTCTTCGTTTAAACCTGTACGTGCACGCTACACAAGTGAATCAATCTCTCGCTGCATTACACATTGGACTCTTGTAGCATCGGTATGGTGGTAGGTTGACTGTTCAGTTGACTGCAATTCTTTGCGGTGTTGGTTGTGTGCACGCCTTTTGTAAATGTTTACAGAAAATATGGCTAGTGTAGAAGTGGTCACAGAATATATGTGGTGCATATATTGTCACATGAACTTACACGACATTGAAAATAGCTGTACTCAGTGTAGAAATGTGACGAGAATATGTGCATGTTAATTGAATGATAGGATAAGCTTGACTGAGTGTTGATAAGTTTAAGCAACTGGAGTGTCTACTGTATTGATGAGCGTGAGTGTGTATGTTTGTGTGTGATATCGGGTATGCGATAGGACTGTGTTCTGTCGACAACGCCTGTAGTGGTCTGTTAGTGAATGTGACCGGTGAGGCCGGCGAGTAGATGAGTGTACTCATGCAATGAGTGTGGGTGGTATGAGGTGTACGGTGGTTTGCATAGAGTTGACGTACATGGTGAGTAGAAATTTCAAAACCACCCATGTGGTAAGGCCTCGCCGAGACTCGAACTCGGGTCGCTGGATTCAAAGTCCAGAGTGATAACCGCTACACCACGAGGCCACATCTGTCATACGGCTGCATACAAAACACTACACATTCACATCATGCATGCATGCATACACACACACACATATATATATAAGTACATGCAACACTCCAACCAACACATTCTCATCTCAACATCAATTATACGTCACTCGCCTCTTCGTTTAAACCTGTACGTGCACGCTACACAAGTGAATCAATCTCTCGCTGCATTACACATTGGACTCTTGTAGCATCGGTATGGTGGTAGGTTGACTGTTCAGTTGACTGCAATTCTTTGCGGTGTTGGTTGTGTGCACGCCTTTTGTAAATGTTTACAGAAAATATGGCTAGTGTAGAAGTGGTCACAGAATATATGTGGTGCATATATTGTCACATGAACTTACACGACATTGAAAATAGCTGTACTCAGTGTAGAAATGTGACGAGAATATGTGCATGTTAATTGAATGATAGGATAAGCTTGACTGAGTGTTGATAAGTTTAAGCAACTGGAGTGTCTACTGTATTGATGAGCGTGAGTGTGTATGTTTGTGTGTGATATCGGGTATGCGATAGGACTGTGTTCTGTCGACAACGCCTGTAGTGGTCTGTTAGTGAATGTGACCGGTGAGGCCGGCGAGTAGATGAGTGTACTCATGCAATGAGTGTGGGTGGTATGAGGTGTACGGTGGTTTGCATAGAGTTGACGTACATGGTGAGTAGAAATTTCAAAACCACCCATGTGGTAAGGCCTCGCCGAGACTCGAACTCGGGTCGCTGGATTCAAAGTCCAGAGTGATAACCGCTACACCACGAGGCCACATCTGTCATACGGCTGCATACAAAACACTACACATTCACATCATGCATGCATGCATACACACACACACATATATATATAAGTACATGCAACACTCCAACCAACACATTCTCATCTCAACATCAATTATACGTCACTCGCCTCTTCGTTTAAACCTGTACGTGCACGCTACACAAGTGAATCAATCTCTCGCTGCATTACACATTGGACTCTTGTAGCATCGGTATGGTGGTAGGTTGACTGTTCAGTTGACTGCAATTCTTTGCGGTGTTGGTTGTGTGCACGCCTTTTGTAAATGTTTACAGAAAATATGGCTAGTGTAGAAGTGGTCACAGAATATATGTGGTGCATATATTGTCACATGAACTTACACGACATTGAAAATAGCTGTACTCAGTGTAGAAATGTGACGAGAATATGTGCATGTTAATTGAATGATAGGATAAGCTTGACTGAGTGTTGATAAGTTTAAGCAACTGGAGTGTCTACTGTATTGATGAGCGTGAGTGTGTATGTTTGTGTGTGATATCGGGTATGCGATAGGACTGTGTTCTGTCGACAACGCCTGTAGTGGTCTGTTAGTGAATGTGACCGGTGAGGCCGGCGAGTAGATGAGTGTACTCATGCAATGAGTGTGGGTGGTATGAGGTGTACGGTGGTTTGCATAGAGTTGACGTACATGGTGAGTAGAAATTTCAAAACCACCCATGTGGTAAGGCCTCGCCGAGACTCGAACTCGGGTCGCTGGATTCAGAGTCCAGAGTGCTAACCGCTACACCACGAGGCCTCAGTCATGACAACGCTACACACAAAACATCGCATCATACACACAACTATTCTGCACAATACTTCCCACTACTTTATCAACATCACCTAAACTTCGATTTACTCGCCATCTTCAAATTATATTTCACACTCACCATCACCGACAACAACTCTTACACGCTACACGACTCCACACAACTCAACACAACAACACAATCCAATCCAATCCAATCCAATCCAATCCAATCCAATCCAATCCAATCCAATCCAATCCAATCCAATCCAATCCAATCCAATCCAATCCAATCCAATCCAATCCAATCCAATCCAATCCAATCCAATCCAATCCAATCCAATCCAATCCAATCCAATCCAATCCAATCCAATCCAATCCAATCCAATCCAATCCAATCCAATCCAATCCAATCCAATCCAATCCAATCCAATCCAATCCAATCCAATCCAATCCAATCCAATCCAATCCAATCCAATCCAATCCAATCCAATCCAATCCAATCCAATCCAATCCAATCCAATCCAATCCAATCCAATCCAATCCAATCCAATCCAATCCAATCCAATCCAATCCAATCCAATCCAATCCAATCCAATCCAATCCAATCCAATCCAATCCAATCCAATCCAATCCAATCCAATCCAATCCAATCCAATCCAATCCAATCCAATCCAATCCAATCCAATCCAATCCAATCCAATCCAATCCAATCCAATCCAATCCAATCCAATCCAATCCAATCCAATCCAATCCAATCCAATCCAATCCAATCCAATCCAATCCAATCCAATCCAATCCAATCCAATCCAATCCAATCCAATCCAATCCAATCCAATCCAATCCAATCCAATCCAATCCAATCCAATCCAATCCAATCCAATCCAATCCAATCCAATCCAATCCAATCCAATCCAATCCAATCCAATCCAATCCAATCCAATCCAATCCAATCCAATCCAATCCAATCCAATCCAATCCAATCCAATCCAATCCAATCCAATCCAATCCAATCCAATCCAATCCAATCCAATCCAATCCAATCCAATCCAATCCAATCCAATCCAATCCAATCCAATCCAATCCAATCCAATCCAATCCAATCCAATCCAATCCAATCCAATCCAATCCAATCCAATCCAATCCAATCCAATCCAATCCAATCCAATCCAATCCAATCCAATCCAATCCAATCCAATCCAATCCAATCCAATCCAATCCAATCCAATCCAATCCAATCCAATCCAATCCAATCCAATCCAATCCAATCCAATCCAATCCAATCCAATCCAATCCAATCCAATCCAATCCAATCCAATCCAATCCAATCCAATCCAATCCAATCCAATCCAATCCAATCCAATCCAATCCAATCCAATCCAATCCAATCCAATCCAATCCAATCCAATCCAATCCAATCCAATCCAATCCAATCCAATCCAATCCAATCCAATCCAATCCAATCCAATCCAATCCAATCCAATCCAATCCAATCCAATCCAATCCAATCCAATCCAATCCAATCCAATCCAATCCAATCCAATCCAATCCAATCCAATCCAATCCAATCCAATCCAATCCAATCCAATCCAATCCAATCCAATCCAATCCAATCCAATCCAATCCAATCCAATCCAATCCAATCCAATCCAATCCAATCCAATCCAATCCAATCCAATCCAATCCAATCCAATCCAATCCAATCCAATCCAATCCAATCCAATCCAATCCAATCCAATCCAATCCAATCCAATCCAATCCAATCCAATCCAATCCAATCCAATCCAATCCAATCCAATCCAATCCAATCCAATCCAATCCAATCCAATCCAATCCAATCCAATCCAATCCAATCCAATCCAATCCAATCCAATCCAATCCAATCCAATCCAATCCAATCCAATCCAATCCAATCCAATCCAATCCAATCCAATCCAATCCAATCCAATCCAATCCAATCCAATCCAATCCAATCCAATCCAATCCAATCCAATCCAATCCAATCCAATCCAATCCAATCCAATCCAATCCAATCCAATCCAATCCAATCCAATCCAATCCAATCCAATCCAATCCAATCCAATCCAATCCAATCCAATCCAATCCAATCCAATCCAATCCAATCCAATCCAATCCAATCCAATCCAATCCAATCCAATCCAATCCAATCCAATCCAATCCAATCCAATCCAATCCAATCCAATCCAATCCAATCCAATCCAATCCAATCCAATCCAATCCAATCCAATCCAATCCAATCCAATGTTACAAGTTTATCTAAAGCCAATAGATTAAAGCAACCTTGATGTAGGGTAAATGTAGTTTCTGAAGGTGTCACATCAATACCATTGAAATATCGACTTCTTGTAATTTCTAAAAAGAATAAAATTATTTTTTTTTAAACGAAATAGAACGAGAACAAAAGAAAGAAATCACTACATGAAATGTAATTGGAACAAGTCAAAATGAAGAACAATTGACAACATGATAAATGAAAAGGTTTTGTTGAGAATGCTACTAAATAGTTATTTGTATTCATCATAGGTTGATCTCAATTGACGGTTATTGAAGCCAGAGAGTACTGAAAGTAAGTTTAGCATACAACCATTTACAAGTGTGTAACGACAACACCACCGAGGAATGAATCACAGGACTTAAACTATAACAATCAGCGAATTGGGGACCTACTCCAAGGTAATGCAAGTTCTAGTGAGTAGTAATTGTTAGCGGAGTTTGCATAAGACGAAACTGAGACAGTTACAATGAGTGATACTGGATGATTATCACATTGTGTCACAAATTGGTCGAAGCGAAAACTGTACCACTGGACGCTGGTCCAGTAATGTACATAGTTAAGCGTTTCACATGTAACCTGAAGTCAATGTAATGGTCTTGCATAGGAAATAAACCATGTCAGTCGGTGAATAATTTACTTGACTGATTTACCACTTTTTTCCTGGCACTTCTAATTTGGCCTCCGCATTACTTAACTGTTATGATATATTGCTATTTTTGGAGAAGTAGATACGGACAAACCATTCATTATGAACTAACTTCCATTGGATAAGTATCAAAATTAGGGTTAACAAGATAAATGTTCAATCTCATATTACGACTCATAAGTAGCGTGGGTCATTAGAGAAGGTGGAACTTAGACGTTTATGCATCAAAATAAAATGCGTAAAAAAACAGTTAAACGACAAAATTTCAACTATAAAATAAACGATATAATACTCATAAAACTTACTTCAATTTGTTCAAGAACTTCTGAGAGGTATGGTTGAAATGACGTCACTTTGTAACTGTTTAACTTTGCAAAATTCGTTATTTCCTCTTCATCAATTAAACCATCAAGTGTTATGTCATTGATAAATGCCCATGATAACTAAAATATCAATTGGAAAAATTAAGTAGACAGAATCATGTATTAAGAACATTAAGAAAATGGAGAATGATGGGATTACAAAGTACAGAGTGATAACCGCTACACCACGAGGCCTCAGTCATGACAACGCTACACACAAAACATCGCATCATACACACAACTATTCTGCACAATACTTCCCACTACTTTATCAACATCACCTAAACTTCGATTTACTCGCCATCTTCAAATTATATTTCACACTCACCATCACCGACAACAACTCTTACACGCTACACGACTCCACACAACTCAACACAACAACACAATCCAATCCAATGCAATCCAATTCAATCCAACCAATTTACTAGCCCACTCTCTCCTTCACAAGCACACACCACTATACAATGCAAGACAACTACCTACCAACCCACTCAATTTCCATCACTCGCACCTCATCCATCTGTTAGTGGGATGAGGTCCGACACAGTGAATGTCAATCAATTCATATGCATTGCGCTTACAGCATTATCCGCCTCATCGAAATTCATCATCATTACATCGATGGTGAAATATGCACTGACAATGAAAATTGGAAGACACTTTGTGTTGTCGAATAACCAGCTGACAACTGTCTTCCTGGTGATTGGTCGTTGTTCTCAGGATACTATACCATTACAGATGATCTCATCATATTTGCACAAGGTCTGTTAGTACGGGTGTGAGAAGCGATTTAGCATGGATTACGCATTGACCACATGACACACTGTGAACGTTGTACAATGCCGTTAATGCATAAAGTTGCTGAGAAAGTCTGGTCGTTTGTCAGTGACATATATCAGCCTCACTCACCGCTGACGTTTTTGATCATGGAGATCGCTTGCCGCAACCCTCCATTTGTGCTGGTGAGTGTTTGTGTGTGTGTGTGTGTGTGTGTGTGTGTGTGTGTGTGTGTAAGAGTGTGTGGAGTGCGACTGCATGTGCGTGAATTATGTTGTGTGTGAGTGGGTGATGTTGACATGATCGAAGTTTAGTCACGAAGTGATGCACAGTGTCGTTGATCATTTCAAAATCACCCAGTTATCAAGGCCTCGCCGAGACTCGAACTCGGGTCGCTGGATTCAAAGTCCAGAGTGATAACCGCTACACCACGAGGCCTCAGTCATGACAACGCTACACACAAAACATCGCATCATACACACAACTATTCTGCACAATACTTCCCACTACTTTATCAACATCACCTAAACTTCGATTTACTCGCCATCTTCAAATTATATTTCACACTCACCATCACCGACAACAACTCTTACACGCTACACGACTCCACACAACTCAACACAACAACACAATCCAATCCAATGCAATCCAATTCAATCCAACCAATTTACTAGCCCACTCTCTCCTTCACAAGCACACACCACTATACAATGCAAGACAACTACCTACCAACCCACTCAATTTCCATCACTCGCACCTCATCCATCTGTTAGTGGGATGAGGTCCGACACAGTGAATGTCAATCAATTCATATGCATTGCGCTTACAGCATTATCCGCCTCATCGAAATTCATCATCATTACATCGATGGTGAAATATGCACTGACAATGAAAATTGGAAGACACTTTGTGTTGTCGAATAACCAGCTGACAACTGTCTTCCTGGTGATTGGTCGTTGTTCTCAGGATACTATACCATTACAGATGATCTCATCATATTTGCACAAGGTCTGTTAGTACGGGTGTGAGAAGCGATTTAGCATGGATTACGCATTGACCACATGACACACTGTGAACGTTGTACAATGCCGTTAATGCATAAAGTTGCTGAGAAAGTCTGGTCGTTTGTCAGTGACATATATCAGCCTCACTCACCGCTGACGTTTTTGATCATGGAGATCGCTTGCCGCAACCCTCCATTTGTGCTGGTGAGTGTTTGTGTGTGTGTGTAAGAGTGTGTGGAGTGCGACTGCATGTGCGTGAATTATGTTGTGTGTGAGTGGGTGATGTTGACATGATCGAAGTTTAGTCACGAAGTGATGCACAGTGTCGTTGATCATTTCAAAATCACCCAGTTATCAAGGCCTCGCCGAGACTCGAACTCGGGTCGCTGGATTCAAAGTCCAGAGTGATAACCGCTACACCACGAGGCCTCAGTCATGACAACGCTACACAAGTGAATCAATCTCTCGCTGCATTACACATTGGACTCTTGTAGCATCGGTATGGTGGTAGGTTGACTGTTCAGTTGACTGCAATTCTTTGCGGTGTTGGTTGTGTGCACGCCTTTTGTAAATGTTTACAGAAAATATGGCTAGTGTAGAAGTGGTCACAGAATATATGTGGTGCATATATTGTCACATGAACTTACACGACATTGAAAATAGCTGTACTCAGTGTAGAAATGTGACGAGAATATGTGCATGTTAATTGAATGATAGGATAAGCTTGACTGAGTGTTGATAAGTTTAAGCAACTGGAGTGTCTACTGTATTGATGAGCGTGAGTGTGTATGTTTGTGTGTGATATCGGGTATGCGATAGGACTGTGTTCTGTCGACAACGCCTGTAGTGGTCTGTTAGTGAATGTGACCGGTGAGGCCGGCGAGTAGATGAGTGTACTCATGCAATGAGTGTGGGTGGTATGAGGTGTACGGTGGTTTGCATAGAGTTGACGTACATGGTGAGTAGAAATTTCAAAACCACCCATGTGGTAAGGCCTCGCCGAGACTCGAACTCGGGTCGCTGGATTCAAAGTCCAGAGTGATAACCGCTACACCACGAGGCCTCAGTCATGACAACGCTACACAAGTGAATCAATCTCTCGCTGCATTACACATTGGACTCTTGTAGCATCGGTATGGTGGTAGGTTGACTGTTCAGTTGACTGCAATTCTTTGCGGTGTTGGTTGTGTGCACGCCTTTTGTAAATGTTTACAGAAAATATGGCTAGTGTAGAAGTGGTCACAGAATATATGTGGTGCATATATTGTCACATGAACTTACACGACATTGAAAATAGCTGTACTCAGTGTAGAAATGTGACGAGAATATGTGCATGTTAATTGAATGATAGGATAAGCTTGACTGAGTGTTGATAAGTTTAAGCAACTGGAGTGTCTACTGTATTGATGAGCGTGAGTGTGTATGTTTGTGTGTGATATCGGGTATGCGATAGGACTGTGTTCTGTCGACAACGCCTGTAGTGGTCTGTTAGTGAATGTGACCGGTGAGGCCGGCGAGTAGATGAGTGTACTCATGCAATGAGTGTGGGTGGTATGAGGTGTACGGTGGTTTGCATAGAGTTGACGTACATGGTGAGTAGAAATTTCAAAACCACCCATGTGGTAAGGCCTCGCCGAGACTCGAACTCGGGTCGCTGGATTCAAAGTCCAGAGTGATAACCGCTACACCACGAGGCCTCAGTCATGACAACGCTACACACAAAACATCGCATCATACACACACACACACACACACACACACACACACACACACACACACACACATATATATATAAGTACATGCAACACTCCAACCAACACATTCTCATCTCAACATCAATTATACGTCACTCGCCTCTTCGTTTAAACCTGTACGTGCACGCTACACA